>MCJB01051886.1:9475-20282 GCA_002018475.1 Nicotiana obtusifolia
CCCCCCCCCCCCAAACTATTTGGGATGAGATACACAACGCATATTCCTCCGAAGTCCGAGCAGACGAGGATGACCTCAATAGGCCGACCATCGATAACCTCGGTGCAAGCAGAATCCAGGAAAGATCAAAGAAATGATATAAGAAAAGATCTCGCGGCCTCATGACCCAACCGGGAACGGCATCTACCATATGTTAGAACCGCCAATGTGTCCTCATCCTGCCATGAAGAAGGTCCACCCCGATCAAGAACAGGGACTCAACGGAATGAGAGAGTTGTGCCCCTTTTATTATCCGCTCACAATTTTTGTGTGTCACCTACAGAAATAGTCTACGCCTTGGAGAAGCTCGAACAAAATGTGAACTGGTCACAAAAGATGAGATCAGACCTGAATACCAGAAAATCAGACACCCTCTGCGAGTTCCATCAACAGCTAGGACATAATACTGAAGATTGCATCGCCCTAAGATAGGAGGTCGAAAATATGCTACTACAGGGATACCTCAAAGAGTTGCTGAGCGACCAGGGAAGGACCAACTTTTCTAGAGGACGTGAGCAACATCAAGGACCGCCGAAACCACCCTTGCCGACCGTACCATCCACATGATCATCTGTGGCGGGCGACGATGCTTCCATCAACAGTGTGAAGTTCACCAACACCCACAAGCTCTAACGGTCATCACCCACGAACTATATGATAAACTCGAGGAAAGTATCATCTTCGATAAGTCAGATACCGACGGTTTGGTTTTCCCTTACAATGATGCTCTTGTTATCACTTTACGAATATAAGATACCGATGCGAGGCGCATTATGGTAGATGATGGGAGTGGCACATGCATTATCCACTCTCGAGTACTTGCACAAATGAAACTCGACGATAAGATAGTGCCACGCTGCATCACACTAACGGGTTTTAACAATGCAGTTGAGCGAACATCGCGTGAGATCACACTCCCTGTCCTAGCCTGTGGCATCACTCTAGAAACCACAATCCATATCATGGACCAAGACACAGCGTACAACACCATAATAGGGCGACCATTGATACATACCATGAGAGCCCTTGCTTATACCAACTCATCAAATTCCTAACTCCATGGGGAATATTCACTATACGAGGGGAACAACACACATCTAAGGGATGCTACCGTATCGCCCTAGACTATACAGCCACCCAAAAAGTAAAGGACAAAGAAAAAGAGGCATAACAATCAATAAGGTCGAGGTCGATAAGTGATGACAGCGAGGACGTCATCAGAGACCCCAATACGGTCGAAGCTGCAGGATCAACCATAGAGGACCTCAACCCCGTTCAGTAGAGGACTTCAACCAAGTATCCCAAAGGAGGTCGCCACAGCAAACTGAACGTCGATCCATTACACCCCCCAGTGAGGCAGACTAGGCGTAAGTTCAACTTCGCAATTAATGACGCAGTACGCGAAGCGGTGGAAAAATTATTCGAAAATGGCTCCATCAGGGAGTCGAAATACCCCCAATGGGTCGCCAATGTGATCATGGTGAAAAAGAAGAATGGCAAATGGCGGATGTACGTAGATTTCACTGACTTGAAGAAAGAATGCCCCAAGGATTCATTTCCACTACCCCATATCGACCAACTCATCGACGCAAATGGCCGGGCATGAACTACTAAGCTTCTTGGAAGCCTACTCAGACTATAATCAGATCCTCATGGAGGAAGAGGATCATGAAAAAACCTCCTTCATCACCCATCAAGGAACGTACTGCTACAGGGTCATGCCTTTCGGGCTGAAAAATGCTGGGGCGGCTTATCAAAGGTTGGTCACGAGGATATTCAAATACCAATTCAGAAAATCTATGAAAGTCTACATAGACGACATGGTGGTCAAATCCAAAAGGAAAGAAGATCACATCGACCCCTTGAGAGAAGCCTTCAGCATTCTCAGGCAATACGGAATGAAACTGAACCCCGAAAAATGTGCATTCAGCGTGGCCCTAGGAAAATTCTTACATTTCCTAGTGTCATAGCGAGGTATCGAGGTCAATCCCGACCAAATAAAGGCCACATGACCACAAAAAAACAAGTTCAGAGGTTGACTGGCCGTATCGCTGCCCTTTCAAGGTTCATTCGTGATCATCTAATAGGTGCCATAAAATCTTCGGCGTACTCAAAAAGGATAACGACCTCTAATGGACCCCTAAGTGCGCCCAAGCCCCGAAGGAGTTAAAGGTGTACTTATCATCACCACCATTGCTTTCAAAACCAGAACCAGTGAAGCACCTCCTTGTCTATCTCGCTGTGTCCGAAGTAACTGTGAGCGCAATCTTGGTCCGAGAAAATAAAGGTACACAGTCTCCCATCTATTACATTAGCAAAACACTAGTCGAAGCCGAGACAAGATACCCCCACCTTGAAAAACTGGCTCTGGCTTTAGTGATAGCTTCACGAAAGCTTAGACCATATTTCCAATCCCTCCCCATCTCGGTCTTGACGACTTTCCCCTAAGAAGCATTTTGCATAAACCCGAGCTATCTGGCAGGTTGGCCAAATGGGCCATCGAATTGAGCGAGCACGACATCACATACCGGCCTCGAACGACGATAAAGTCACAAGTCCTTGCAGACTTCGTTGCCGGATTCGGCGCAAAAATAATGCCCAAAGTCAAAAAAGAAGCCGTCCACGCTTCTCCCCAAATGCAAGACCTTTGGGTCCTGTATACTGACGACACGTCTAACGCATCAGGGTTCGGGATGGGACTCGTACTCGAAGTCCCAAAAGGCAAAGTGATTCGCCAGTCCATAAGATGCCCGGACATGACTAACAACGAGGCCGAGTATGAGGCCATAATTGCAGGATTAAGACTAGCACTCAAATACGGAGCGAAGCGGCTAAGACTGCACTGCGATTCTCAACTCGTGGTTAACCAAGTTACATGGACTTTCCAAATCAAGGAACAAAGGTTGCAAAAGTACCAGACCGAAATCTACAAGCTTCTACTCGAGTTCGACGAATGTCAACTCGACCAGATCCCCCGAGCACATAATACCGAAGCGGACAGCCTCGCCAAATTAGCCACAGCCACCAAAAACATTGCAAGAGAAGCATAGTCCATCTTTTCAATTCATCAATAGACCTAATTGAGGTAAAAAGCATAAACCTGACTTGGGACTGGCGAACCATATTTTTACATACTTGCAGGACGAAATATTCCTAGTGGATTAAAAAGAAGGTAAGAAATTGCGAATGCAAGCAGCCAGATACAGCATCATTCACAACAACCTGTACAAAAGGACGTACAGCGGCCCTCTGGCAAAATGCTTGGGCCCAAATCAGACGCGGCGCGTCTTTGAGAAAGTACACAAAGGCCACTGTGGAGCTCATTCCGGGAATCAGGCTTTAGCCAGATGCCTCATACGGGCTGAGTATTACTGGCCCACCATAGAGGTCGCGGATTTCATGAAAAAGTGCAAGCAATGTCAAAAGTATGCCCCAATAATTCACCAAGCAGGCTAACACCTACACTCAGTGACTTCCCGTTGGCCGTTCATCAAATGGGGAATGGACATCGTGGGCCCCTTCCCGGCAGGACAAGGTAATGTACGATTTCTTTTGGTTGTAACTGACTATTTCTCTAAATGGGTTGAAGCAGGAGCATTCGCCCAAATATGTGAACAGGAAGTGATTACCTTCATATGGAAAAACATCATATGCCGATTTGGCCTCCCCAAAGAGATCATCTACGACAACGGACCCCAATTTACAGGAAAGAAAGTCGCTGAGTTTTTTGAGAAATGGCATATCAAAAGAATACTCTCAACGCCATACCACCCCGTAGGCAATGGACAAGCGGAGTCGTCTAACAAGTCAATATTGAACATCATGAAGAAGAAACTCGAAGACACAAATGGTTATGGCCGTAAATATTACCAGAAGTACTCTGGGCCTACCGAACAATGCTGAAGACGAGCACAGGAGAAACGCTTTACTCATTGGTCTATGGGACTGATGCAATAATACCGGCCGAAGTCGGGGAGCCCATCCTAAGATACTCCCACGAACGCGGACCCAGCAGTGATGAAAGTAGAAGGCAAGAGCTCAACGAAGTCAAAGAACGAAGAGATATGGCCTAAATAAGGATGATCGCCCAAATGCAACAAGAACAACGCTATTGTAATGAAAAGGCAAAGATTAGGCCAGTCAAAGTCGGGGACTACGTGCTTAAAGCTAAAACACAAGCGAGAAAAGACCCACGGGAAGGTAAACTAGGAACAAATTGGCACGGCCCATACAAAATCACAACGACAGCAAGTAAGGGGTCATTCCAACTATAAAAAATGGAAGGAAAGCTACTACCAAACAACTGGAATATTGCACAGCTCAAGTACTTCAACTTTTAAGACACGAAGCGTCCCCAAAGTCATACTCTTTTTCCCTCACTTGAGTTTTGTCCCAATTGGTTTTTCTCAAGGAGGTTTTTAACGAGGCAATGGAGGGAACACTTCAGGTTGAAGTGCGCATAAACGGAGGCACAAGATGGCTAGTTCATTACTTGACCTCTCAAGACTTCTCCAGGTCGACCAATGAAGGGACTAGATAGGCTAGGGCTGGGACTGGGATTGAAATGCCAGCCAACATCCGAAAAAATATGTAAATTTCTCCAAGTGTATGAACAAAACATAAATGCATGAATTTTATTTCTATTTCTCCAAATTTACAACAAAGGCAATGTTGCCTTAAAGATCACAATGCTGATAAACGCCGCACCTAGAGGCATACCCAACCGGCCCTCGGCCATAACTAAGTATAGGTTGTATTCGACCTCGTTCGAATCAGCACCTAACCAGCCTCGGCTATAACTAAATATAGGTTGTATTCGACCTCGTTCGAATCAACACCTAACCGGCCTTCGGCCATAAATAAACATACGATATGTTCGACCTCGTTCGAACTAAAATCTACTAGCCCTCGTCCATGATCAAACTTAGGTTTATTTTCGACCTCAATCAAACTAACACATGTCGACCTACGTCCGCAATTAAACTAAGGATAGATCAACCCTACTCGAGCTAAATGATTACGACTAAGAAAACCAAGCCAACCAAGCGACAAGATCAAAAGCATATAAGTTCGAACCGAAGAAAAAGAATCAAGTACAAATAACAAAACTGCTATTTCATACTTATAATATTTTTTACAGAGGCTCGAAAAGACGCCCACAAAAAACATACAAGTTTGCGGCAAAACAAAAAGAAGGAAAAAATTAATTGCCAATAGCCTGAACACCTAGGCCATCCCATCTACCCCTAGACCATCACCATCGTCCTCAGGATACTTGTCCTCATACTAGGCGTCCTCTTCAATCCGATCCATGCCCGCTTACCCCTCATCATCACCAACCTCCGGTGTAGCAGGATCGTAGCCACAAGTGACCCGAGCTTCACGTGCCTTAACACGAGCATCCTTGAAGACGACTATGAAAAAGTTTTCATCCTCATCAAATCTCTAAATATATCCGGCTGGGCCTCGACATGAATCTACTCCTCGTACAAATCTCTAGGAACATTAGGAAATTATAAATGCGGGAAGAGAATGGTCGAGCTAGTAATTGTGCCTTCTTGGGCTCAAGAGCAGCGACTCAATCACAAAGGCCAGAAGCCTCTATCTCTAATTCTCCATTCCGTTCATCAAGTCGCTCTTCTTTGAGTATGGCCGTCTCCAAGGCACTCTCTCGCTAGGAACGAAGAACACGGATCACGATCTCCAAAGCCTCTGTCTTCCTCTTAGCCCCAGACCGAGCTAACTCCGCCTTCTTGAGATCAGTTGCCTTCTCAGCGACCTCACCACTTAAAGAATCCGCTTTGAATTCACACTCCTCAAGCTCGACTCGCAGCGAGACCACCTGTGCTTGGAGATCGCCGCACTGGACTTCAACCCCCTACTAATCTCAAGTTCCTCTTCTTTATCTCTTCTAGTCCCCTCAAGAACGCTGCATTTTGTGATGACCCTCACCAGCTCGTCATCTTTTTCCTTCAGTTCATCTTGAAGAGCCTGGAAATTGCCGCTCCCACAAAACCTCCTTCAAATCTCGCGGTACTTGCAACGGTACTCGCGGTATTTTCGCTCCATCTTTAGAAAAATAGCCTTATGCCTCTCCTCTCTTCGGGCGCTTCCAATTTCCAAAATCACAGTCTGAAAGAGAAAGAAAAAGAAGATGGAGAGTAAGAAGGAAGCCTAAATGTTGAACTTGACAAACAAAAACGAAGAAGTCAAAAAGCTTACACTGACAGCGAGGTCGGCTATGCTCCTTGATAAAGTAGCGTCATCCAGATTTTCAAGTGTTTTACCATCCATGTCAGATCAGAGGGGACCAAATGAAGGAACCACGTTCTCCGTATTTACCAATAAATCTCTATCCATGGGGATCGCAATGGTCTGCATGGACCCCTCCAGTCTCACTTCGAGTCGGGTAAATCCCTTCCCCATCATCCTCACCTCATTGGCGTCAATATCAGAGCCCGTCTCATAGCCATCCTCAGCAAAGCATTTACCTATCCGGTCAGCCAGTGAAGAAGGACCATCAGCCGATCGTGAGGCCGATGGCTCACCTTGCCGTAAAATATCAATAGACCACCCTTGCAGAGGCCCTTCAGCTTCCATCGTGGCATCGGGAAGGGAGACACCCTCTGTGGCCTTAGATGATGGTAGAATCTCAGAGATGACTATGGTCACCGTCTCATGGATGACAAAATTGCCCCTTAATGAATCCACAGGCCGGGCGACCCCATCACCGACATCTACCGATCTTCTCTTACGGAGAACCAAATTCCCGCCGCTCGGCAACGACTCCTCCTCCTCATGCACTAGACGATGCAAAAGGGAAGCCATAAGCTCTACTGTCAATGTGTCCACAAGCGGAGAAGAAACCGATGTTGAGGCAACAGTAGGTGGGGTCGACGACCAAGCAGACCTGGCCACGGTGGAAGAAGGAATAGAAGTAGATGACCGGGCAGGCCTAGCCGCGGTCACAATGGGAATAGACACCGAAAGAAAAGGCAGCCTTCCTCTTACGAAATGCAGGAGGAGGAGCTCTCGGCATCAAAGATCCTCAGACTAAAAAAGAAATATTGAAGGTTATCACCACTAAGAATAAACTGCAACGAGCAAGCGACCACGAGGTCAAGGTAGCAAAAATTTATACAGATGAACTCACCGACCAAGGAAGAAGCAGGCCGAACTTCTTGAGAAAGTACGACCATTCACGAATCCCAACAATGTGAGGCAGAACCCTACCAACCCAGTTCGAAATGTTCCCAATGAAAAGAGGGGGCGTAGTCTTGGCTGTACGAAGAAGGGACAAATCAGAGCAGGCGACCAAGACAAATCAAATGCTTTTGGCAAAAAATAGATAATTAAAAGCGTAATTCCAAGTCATAGGGAAGTCATTCGCATTGGCCACCACGTCTTCGATTCTAAAAAAAAAGTAGTTGTGCCAGAACTGACAATTTGCCTTGTCATCCATCTTCACCACCAAGCATTTACCTCCTCGATAGAAACTAGGAGCGAAGAGATGCATCAGATGGCGAAGTGTGACCTCGACCCCGGCCAACTCCGCAAATTTTGTGAGCATCCTAATAAGCCTGTAGATGTATGGAGAGAGTTGGTCCGGAAAAACGCCATAGTAGCGGCAAAATTCCTCCGCCAATAGGAGAAGAGGAAGAGTATAGCCAACAAGGAAGGGGTATGCATAGAACACGCAATAACAAGGACGGTGGATTTGTACCATATCACGCCCTGCTAGGACCGGATCGATGTGGGAAGGAATATTGAATTTGCCCTAAGTTCAGCTAGATCGACCTCTTTCATCGCTAACTCTGAGACCTCGGGCTCACCTTCAGGCGCCTTCGAAATGTCGGACATAACTTCCTCACTACGAGGAATTATTTCCTCTACTGTAGAAAATTCTCATCTTCAACAGCGATAGAGAGGCCATCAGCACGAGGGGGCGTAAACACCACCAAAGGTTGCGGTTCACGAAAGGTCACGTTGTTATCTCGTCTGAATTGTCACTGCTCGACTCCCTCGTCCAAATTTTACCAACCGCAGTAAATAGAATCCGCTCATTAAGGTTGCCTGAGGCTGGCCTTAATAAGCGGAGGGACTAACTGTATGGTCGAAATCTGTCTCAGTACTTGGGACTAAGAAATATCGAGAAAAGAGTCAGCCGAGGTCGACTAGGAGATGGCGAAGCCTGTGGTCGAGAGGCAGAAGGTGGTCGGTATCGAGCACCGTAAAAAGAGTTGTAACTGCTAGTTTATTAGGGCAGAATATTAAAGAGAATATTCCATTGGATATTCTTGGTACTTGTACTACTATTGGGGGTATGTCCCACATAAATAGGAAAAAAGATAATGAATAGGGGCATGTGATTTTTATTGTGATAAGAGCGAATTTGCTAAAAGATTTTCTTCCTCCTGAAAAGATACAAAGAACACCTTTTTATCAAAATTCGTGTTCATATTATCCCACACTTTTTCATCAGATCCGAGAAGATTTCGAATGTTCTAAGATCTGTTGATCACTCATTATTGTCAAGAGGAATAATCATCTAGCTCATTATTTATTGGGTGAATCACTCCTCCTATTTACTTAAGTGCATTTATTGCTATTTATTATCAGCCACTCTTCCATTATTGCTTATATTTTATGGCTATTTAATGCTTGTTATTGTCAACCCCTTACCGGATCAGTCACTCCTCACACACGTTTTCAAGATTCGCTCTAAAGATATTATCATTAACTATGTTTAACCCTTTATTGCATAAATATAATAGTTTCAGCCGAAAATTATACTTTTTGGTCAAACATATAGTTGATATAGTTGCATTTGCTCATAGCAACAAAAATTTGGCCAAATACATAGATGGTCCCCTAAACTTGTCTGAATATCTCGTCTAACCACTTGAACTAAGCTTGTTTCTATTTGAACACTGGAACTCTATATAAAGTGTGCCACTTAGATACGTTTTTCTCATTGTATACAGTCAAAATCGAGATCACATACGACATGGTAGGTCAGGTTCGGAACATGGCAATAAAGGACTGAAGATCGACCCCAAGTTCCACCGGGCTAGAACCCGGGGTTGGATGCCCGCCTTCGAGAATATCGAGGCCGTGATCCCTAAATTGATCCTAGCCCAGAACGAGCTCGAAGATATATTGTTAGCATAACAGAAGATCGAAATATCCATGATCGGTCAGATATTACGGCGGAAATCTTGGCACGTATCAATGAGGAACTGGCAATTGGCAAATCAAGAGCTCTTTTACCTTTTATAGAATTGTACTTAAAGTAGGACTCCTCTACTATATATAAAGGTGGTTTCATAATTCATTTAGCACATTGTAATATGCATTTCAAAGCAATACATTATTATTTTTCTCTTCAAGCTCTTGTTCTTTTGTATCGTGATACCGATCAAAGTGCATCTAGCTCGAGGGTGGCTAATCTTCCGAGATTGAATCTGTCCAACCGTGTGGTTTGAATTTACTTTATCATTATTTATTTTAATTGCAACTTAATTTATCACTTTGTATCAAGTTAATCCGCGTATCCTTAAAATCAGTTACAAATTCAATTGTTATCTGATTTTGAGGGTAAACACTCATATAATCTATTCTCTTTGTTTAATTTTACTTGTCCAATATATTAAAAATATATTTTCACTTATACTTGTCAATTTTAGCAAATCAAGAGAAGACAATATTTTTTTCATGCTTAACTCTTATCACTAATTACTCATTTCATAAATCATTTCTCAAGACTTCTCAAAATTATTACAATGGGTATTGTAGTAAAATATGCACTTCATCTAACATTTCTTAAGGGGCGTGCAAAGTTCATTGTGGACAAATAAACATGAATGGAGGGAGCACAAACTAATGAGCGTGTAGTTCACACGTGATGACATGGCAAACGACCAATTAAACAACACCACTTGATTTTGACCCTAGATAATTATTTTTAAAAATAAAAATAAAAACTTTTGACAAGTGTTCATGATTACCGCTGATTACAGAGATTTAAATAAAGGACCGTGAAACTCATTTAAACAGACAACCTTTTTTTTATTGGTTTCGCACAATATCTTTTTATATCTAGTTTACCAGAAAAATTAATCAAGAATAATTTATCCAAATAGTTACTCACACAATTGCGTAAACTAAATATAGTTAGCTAATATATATATTAGTGTACTAAAATTTGTCTATACTAACTAGCAAAATAAACAGTTAGTTTGGTCAGTTATTTGTGTAATGATTCAAAAATTAATGCCAAACCAGAATGACACCTATATGGCCAGTTATGTGGTCTTTTCGGTGCTTGAAAACAGGTAGGAAAAGAAAACTATTTGCACACATGGTGCCTAACGAGTCCATATTTGTGCCACTTGGGACCAAATTAATGTCAAAGACATCATTAGCACTATTTGAGGTAATTAAACATGGTAAATTAATTGAAGGGAGAAAATATATGATGTACAATATTGTTGGCTTCCCTATAATACTTTGTTTAAAGTACAAGTATATAAAATTGAATTCAAACAAGTTAGCTCTCCAAATTCCTTGCCATAAGTGTATTTTTGCAGAATTTGTAGGTAGGGTATAGTATCTCATCTTAATGACTGGAATGTTTACCAAATTAAAGTTTGGGCCAACCACCAAAACAGACTTTGACAAACCCACTAACGACTTCACTTGACCAAATTGTGCAACTGCCCTCAGGCTCTCCAATTGATAATTGGATATTTTAATTTTAAAAAAAAAG
>MCJB01051886.1:20372-36377 GCA_002018475.1 Nicotiana obtusifolia
GGGGGGGAGGGGGACCCAAAGTTCCCATGAAATAAATAAAAAAACTAATTCTATACATACATACACACACACACACACACACATATATATATATATATATTATATATATATATATGTATATATATATATATATATATACACACACACTTTGCGACTACCGGATGTAAGTAGTTTCGATCATGGGCTAAAAGTGATTTTTGCCCAAATATTTCTTTCGGTCATCACTTTAATTCTTATTTCCTCTATTAATTAAAATTCATGTCCATTCAAATGCTATTATATAAAATAAAACTGCAAGAGTATTTTCTTTTCTTCCCTTAAAAATTTACTATATAGAAAATATTACATCAAAATTCAAAGTTTAAATAGTTAAATTAATCTGAGTACTTGAAGTTGTGAAAATTATAAAGGTATGCCAAATATTTTAGAACTTTCCAAAAGTTAAAAAAGGATATCATGGAATGCACAGGGTAGACCAATTTGGTGTTTTTGGCTATATTTATAAAATTTTCTAGCAACTGCCGTGTATAGAAAGAAAAACCCTATTATGTGTCTGCGGTTTTTGCCCAATTAAAACAGCTCATTGGTCAACAGTAACTACCTAAATACCTAATACAACCAAAAGTCAACCTTTTATTCATCGTGAAATTAGATTATGCATTTTTACTATCAAGGGTCGAGCTGAGCATAGGTTACAGGTCCGACAAACTCAGTATATAACTTTAGTTTATATATTGTATTTATCTTTAATTTTGACATAAATGGTAAAGTTATTATCATGTAAAATAACCTCTTGCAGAAATATAATATAAGACTACATACAATAAATCTTGCGATCCGACCTTTCCTCGATAGCCACACATAGCGAAAATTTAATGCATCGAACATTTCTTTTTATCGTATTTGTCTTAGAATATCTATTTAATATAAATATAATATTAATTTAAAATATAATAATTTAAAAATACTAAAATTCTAAACCTATAAATTTTAAATCTTGATTATATACTTCATATAATAAATATACCACTTTGGTATCGTGTTCAGCTGGGCTTTGTCTTACTAACTTCACTATTACATCAGACGATCTAAACCTATATAAGCTTCGAACCCTATATATATCTAAAGAAAGTAAACGACTTCATTTCCATAACTATTCTCTGCTTCATCTTATACTTTGCCTAATTACAGTAAGCATGCAACTTCTTCCCCTACTTTTTTTTTTCTTATCCCTTGCCATCATTGTCTTTTCTTGCATGGTTTCTAATACTCTTTGATCCAGTTTATTTGGCTCTATTTCTTTATTATTTCACTAAAAAAATAATATTTTTGTATTTTTAAAAATAATTTAGCTTTAAACTTTTATTTTATCTTTAATGACATGTTTTATAGCCATAAAAATTTCAAGGCATGTTTAAGAGCATGAATTCAAAAAAATTTGTTCTTTTTCTGACTCAATTTAGCCACATGAATTGAAACGGAGGAAATAAATTTATGTTGGTTTTTCATTAATGTTGATGTTAGTTATGTAATTCTGTTGCAGAGTTAAAACATGAATATGCTAGGTTGGAAGAGGCAATGGCGTCTGGTTTCATTGTTTTGTGCTATTGCTTTCCAGCTTTTCTTGCTTGTTTGTGGTTCAAGGACGGACCATTTTAGGTATTCCTAATAACCTGTTCTTTAAAATTTTACCAATACAAGTTATGATCTTTATATCATTTAATGTTGATTTGAGATGAATTTACTGAAAAAGTATGGTCAGTGAAGCTGATTCATACAGGGGTGTATGTAGTATATACGTGACGAGTTTAACTGGACTTATAACTTTCAATATGTAACATAAATTTATGTGCAAAATCTACTAAAATTACAATAAATAGTAGATTTGAACCCATAATTTTAAAAATATAATGAGTTTAATGCTAAAAATATTAAAGGCTGAATTCATAGAGTTTAAATTCTGAATCCGCTTTTGGATTCATATAATCAACTTCATGCTTGTGTGAGACTGAAGTGTTATTATTATTGTTATCGTTGTTAAATAAAAATATGAACTTATTCATCAATCCATTCAGAAAGAAGAAAAAAAAATGAGAGAGTTTAAATTTTATACATTGATGGTGTAAGTTCATTTGAACTACTAGATCATTTTAAAAGCCTATTACAGGCAATACTCTGCAGCATGCATCATTTAATATACGTAGATTATGGTAATAAGTTACATGTTACAACAGATAAACAAACTGAAAGTTGCAATTTTTTCTCTAAAAATGTTGGTGTTTTAATTTTAATCTAAGGAAAGGAGAAAACTCATGCATTTCCAACTAGGGTCATCCTTTTAGTTATCAGCCATCAAACACGACAACTGATCTCAAGAAAGAATTTATCTTTATTTGTTTATTTCTTCTTTACTTTCATTAAATGATACTTCCATCCTACAAAGTCATTGGAATTGAAAAAAAGTTACATTTATTTACTATTTTCTATAGCACGAAAGTCATTACTTATGGTCCTAAAATTGATTCTGTCTTTCCTTTCCTTTCACATTCTACTACTCCATTCTTAGTTTTATTATGAATGTAAGGATTGGTTGAACAACTTAGTCTACGCGTATGGCAAATTAGCGCAATTTCACAACTTATTTCTTGCCTGTTGAGATATATTATCTAACAACTCAAAAGCAAAATTTAGGACTGTTACATAAATAATCGGCCGGATTCGTTGTTTACTTTTTCTAGTCGGTATGAAGATTATATATAATTATATACATATATTTTTTGATTATATATATTGTTTACTTTTTCTAGCCGATATGAAAATTATATATGATTAAATACGTATATACTTGGATTATAAATATTTATTATACATTCGTCCGCTTCTTTAATTTAAACAGTTGGGTGGGATACTATTTAGATTTATTCTTCTAAATTCTTCTAATATAGATTTATAGTGTTAGCTGAATTCTCTTTACACTAAAATAAAATATGTGATAATATAAGTTTAACTTCTATTCACTGACAACAAAAGAATTTTTGATGGTCAACTAAAAGTTAATAGACAACAATGGAAAACATATATTTCAACTGTACTGATAGTGTATAAAGGAATTATAAATCCGTGACGTTGAGCTTTTCTTTGCAGAGGTTGACTTGTTATCATATTATATTCTATTTTGTTTCAAGAAATTAAATAATGGTTTAGTTTTGAAGTGTATGAAAAATATATAGAAATACAACATCTCAGGTTGGTTATGTGCAGAAATTCAAAGGATTTATGATGGTTTAGTTATTTATTAGTTGTAACCAAAACTAACCCAGCTAAGCTGACTTTATTTTACAACTCAGATTTTCATGTTTTTTTCTCTGTTAAATCCTAATTGCAGGCAAGCTCCACTGAGGATTAGTCAAAAGTTGACATCAACTACTCCTCCTGTCAAACTGCTTATCTCACGTAATTATGTAAGCCACCACTATCGCTAATTTTCTCGAATGGTCAGTGCCTAATAAGTTTGTCAAATATACTTTAAAAAGGAAAAGACTTTTAATGTGTCAAAATAAACTGTCTGAGACTTTCCACAAAACAAAAAGGAACTTGAAACCTTTACACATCAATAAATCAACCTTATAATTAAAAATATTGTGCGATTGACTTTTATCCGTTTTAACTACACCCTCGTTCCATTTTATATGGCAAAGTTTTGGATATATGCAAGAATTTTAGGAAGAAGAAAAAAAAAAACTTTTAAAACTTGTGATATAAATAAGTTATAATATTTTGTGTGGCCATAAATAATCTTATTAATGATAAAGTTGAAAGTTTAAAATTAAATTATCAATTAAAAAGTTGTTAATTTTTTTTGTAACTGACTAAAAAAGAAAGATTGTCACATAAATGTACAGTACTATTATAGGTTATGAAGGACAGAAGAAACTCTACTAGTGTTTATTTTTTTTCTCTTGTTGTCAGTATATATTAAAATAATCCATTATAGTAGATAATCTGTCTTAGTAAATTTTCATATTACTAATTATATTTATTTCGAATGGCTACTTATAGTTATCTTTTAATTTACATAATAATATTCAAAAATATTTATTCTCAAGGTATTTTAATTAAATTCTTGAATTAATAAAATATGAAAAGATCTATCGATATCTGTTTTATTTGATTGTTGAGCTTTTTTTTATTAAAGCCACCTTGTGGTGGCAGGGTTTGGCATCGATCCCTACCATATAATTATCGATCTAAAAGTCTGGAAATTATCAGGTAGTGATGGATAATGGCGTTGTCCAAGTTACCCTAACTAATCCAACTGGAGCCATTGCTGGGGTGCGTTACAACGGTATTGATAATGTCCTAGAGCACGATTTTAAAGATACAAATAGAGGGTAAGCTATAATTTTGAAAAAATTTCGATCTTTTAATATCTCTATAGTTAATTAAGGTTTGGAAATGCAAAACTTTCTCAGTTTATAAATAATGTAGATATTGGGATACCGTGTGGGAACGTCCTGAAGACAAGAGTCACACTTTTGATATGTAAGTTAATTACTTCTTCTTTCATTTACAAGATTAATTTTATTTACTTGTGAGGTGTTTTTGTGTGTATAATATCATGCCGATAACCGACAAAGATTGTGATAGAGTGATATACACTTAGAGTTTCGAGTTCAAGCTTTGAGTATGAAGTCACCTTTGATAACAAGAGTTTTATATCTTCATTGTGGGACTTCTCGATGCGATATCAATTTAGTTCGGGTCCCAATGCCTGTACTGGACACCGTGGTGGAAAATCAAAAAAAAAATACTGATGAAAAAAAAAATTATATATATATATATATATATATTACATTTTAAATAGGCCAATTAATATAAATATTTGCAGGCTTTTAGCGACAAATTTCAGAGTTATTGCACAAAACGAAAACAAAGTGGAAGTTTCTTTCACAAAAACATGGAATGCCTCCATTGATAGTTCTGTCCATGATCTTCCTCTAAACATTGACAAAAGGTAAGCTTTATTTAAATAAAGCATTCATATGTAATACCTTATTTATCAAGTTAAAATGGTAGCAATAAAAAGGTTTATTTTGTATATATAAATACAAAAGAATAAGAAACAAACTAAAATTTGCAGGTTTGTGATGTTGCGTGGGAGTTCTGGATTTTATTCATATGGGATATTTGAACACTTGAAGGGCTGGCCCAGTCTAATTATTGAGGAAGCAAGGATTGCCATCAAGCTTAGAAGGGCTTTGTAAGATTCCAATTATTTATACTTCTCATTTATGTGATTTAATTTTTATAGAAAAGTTATGTCGTCCATTCATCTTTTAAATTTAAAATAGCTGACGAATATATAATTCACATAATATATGTACAACCAGGGGCATATGCACCTTATACAATATGGTGTCATGGGACACCGATTGATTGAAAATTTTCACTAGATATTTATTTAAAAATAAAAATATTGGGGATGCGTATAGAAAATGACACCGCTTATCATTAAAACTTGATAAATAAGGTATTACATATGAATGCTTTATTTAAATAAAGCTTACCTTTTGTCAATGTTTAGAGGAAGATCATGTACAGAACTATCAATGGATGTTTTTGTGAAAGAAACTTCCACTTTGTTTTCGTTTTGTGCAATAACTCTGAAATTTGTCGCTAAAAGCCTGCAAATATTTATATTAATTGGCCTANACGCAAATTTATTTTATTAGATTTAATAAATTTTGAATATCGAATGCTTAAAAAAATATATGTAAAAATTTCTGTTAAGGAGCACTTACTGCTAAGGACGTCGGACCAGCATGAGAAGTAAGATCTTGCTTCATTGGTCCACCGTTACAGTATTCATTACTAGGTGTGATTACCCAAAACCCTACGTGTGGTGTATTACAAACCCATCCATGTACTTTGATATCCTTATTCTCAAATGAATATTGGTACTTGTCATCCACCTAAATGGTAAATACGAAAATGGTAATTAAACAAAATGAGTTAGAGTTTAATTTTTATATACTGACATCAGGTTTAGTTGAATAGATTAAGTTTCTTACCTCCCCCTTAAGTTTAGGATTTGATGGATGTGTTAGTAAAACAGCTTCTTTGTAGTCAAGGACTTGGCCAGCAGAGCGATCTTCATCTGTTGGCATCATTCTTTGCATATCATCTGATATGGCCATATAGTGAAACCTAATCATTGGAAATTCAACAGAAAGAATTTTCCATCCTGTCATCAGTTTAATTAATAATAATAATAATTACGTCTCAATCAAAATATTATTAGTAATCTCAGTTTAATCAGCTTATATACACTATGAGACAATATGAATTTGAAAGTTTTACTCAAATAGTCAGTCTGATTTACTGTATACTTATTCTAACATCTATATATATAGATTATACGCGGTTATACACATCGGTGTACGCATGATTTTACATAAACGATATCACAATTTGAAAAAATAGACAAATGAATAAATCACTATATATATATATATTACATTTTAAATAGGCCAATTAATATAAATATTTGCAGGCTTTTAGCGACAAATTTCAGAGTTATTGCACAAAACGAAAACAAAGTGGAAGTTTCTTTCACAAAAACATGGAATGCCTCCATTGATAGTTCTGTCCATGATCTTCCTCTAAACATTGACAAAAGGTAAGCTTTATTTAAATAAAGCATTCATATGTAATACCTTATTTATCAAGTTAAAATGGTAGCAATAAAAAGGTTTATTTTGTATATATAAATACAAAAGAATAAGAAACAAACTAAAATTTGCAGGTTTGTGATGTTGCGTGGGAGTTCTGGATTTTATTCATATGGGATATTTGAACACTTGAAGGGCTGGCCCAGTCTAATTATTGAGGAAGCAAGGATTGCCATCAAGCTTAGAAGGGCTTTGTAAGATTCCAATTATTTATACTTCTCATTTATGTGATTTAATTTTTATAGAAAAGTTATGTCGTCCATTCATCTTTTAAATTTAAAATAGCTGACGAATATATAATTCACATAATATATGTACAACCAGGGGCATATGCACCTTATACAATATGGTGTCATGGGACACCGATTGATTGAAAATTTTCACTAGATATTTATTTAAAAATAAAAATATTGGGGATGCGTATAGAAAATGACACCGCTTATCATTAAAACTTGATAAATAAGGTATTACATATGAATGCTTTATTTAAATAAAGCTTACCTTTTGTCAATGTTTAGAGGAAGATCATGTACAGAACTATCAATGGATGTTTTTGTGAAAGAAACTTCCACTTTGTTTTCGTTTTGTGCAATAACTCTGAAATTTGTCGCTAAAAGCCTGCAAATATTTATATTAATTGGCCTATTTAAAATGTAATATATATATATATAGTGATTTATTCATTTGTCTATTTTTTCAAATTGTGATATCGTTTATGTAAAATCATGCGTACACCGATGTGTATAACCGCGTATAATCTATATATATAGATGTTAGAATAAGTATACAGTAAATCAGACTGACTATTTGAGTAAAACTTTCAAATTCATATTGTCTCATAGTGTATATAAGCTGATTAAACTGAGATTACTAATAATATTTTGATTGAGACGTAATTATTATTATTATTAATTAAACTGATGACAGGATGGAAAATTCTTTCTGTTGAATTTCCAATGATTAGGTTTCACTATATGGCCATATCAGATGATATGCAAAGAATGATGCCAACAGATGAAGATCGCTCTGCTGGCCAAGTCCTTGACTACAAAGAAGCTGTTTTACTAACACATCCATCAAATCCTAAACTTAAGGGGGAGGTAAGAAACTTAATCTATTCAACTAAACCTGATGTCAGTATATAAAAATTAAACTCTAACTCATTTTGTTTAATTACCATTTTCGTATTTACCATTTAGGTGGATGACAAGTACCAATATTCATTTGAGAATAAGGATATCAAAGTACATGGATGGGTTTGTAATACACCACACGTAGGGTTTTGGGTAATCACACCTAGTAATGAATACTGTAACGGTGGACCAATGAAGCAAGATCTTACTTCTCATGCTGGTCCGACGTCCTTAGCAGTAAGTGCTCCTTAACAGAAATTTTTACATATATTTTTTTAAGCATTCGATATTCAAAATTTATTAAATCTAATAAAATAAATTTGCGTAGGATACTAAGGGCGATAAGGCCCTCCCTATATATCGAGTGAATCTTTATTTGTGAACTCGAAATAAAAACTTTTAATTAGGAACGAAGAGATTCTAACTATCCCACTATATCTCTCGTACAGGTATTTTTCAGTGGGCATTATGCAGGGCCAGAGTTGGGAGTCACACTTAAAAAAGGAGAGGCATGGAAAAAGGTTTTTGGCCCTGTTTTCTTCTATCTTAACTCGGACTCTGGTGACAACCACCGTACACTTTGGGAAGATGCTAAAAGACAGGTAAATTCATCCTCTAAAAATTAAACAGTATCACATGAAACTAGTATACTCCAATTTAGAAATAATTTAACTATGTATAAAGATTTTTTTATATTCAGTGTATTTTAATATGTTAAACAAAAGCAACTAAACCTCAGTGGCGGAGCGGGAAAAATATACTGCGTAGGTAGGTAAAAAAATAATTTGTATGTATATATACTATGTATTGACTTCCCTTAATTTCCCGATATGTTTACTTTTATATATTTCAACACCCCTTAACGAAATTTCTGGCTCCGTCACTGCTAAACCTACAAGGGTGATCGAGTTGGTTGAGCAGGAGATCCCCCAAGGTCGCAGGTTTGGAACCCCCTGCATGCTTTCTTGGTCGAGCTTGTTGCCTGGACTTGCCTAATGCGATTTACCTCTTCAGTGTAGTTTACGAGCTATTACGCTGGAGCAAAGTTTATCCAAAGCGCACCCTAAAGGGTAGCGGACTATGGGTTGGGGGTTCCCTAGTTAAAAATAAAAATGAAAAAAAAAACAACAACATAAACAAAAACAACTACTACTATGAAAATGCTAATTTGTGAATTTTATTCCTCTGCAGATGCAGGAAGAAACTGCAAAGTGGCCATACGATTTCCCAGAATCTCTTGACTATCCCCATGCTAATGAAAGGGGTATAGTTAGAGGTCAATTATTCTTACGAGACAGGTACTAATTTAATTAATTCCTATGTTGCTATTGTTTCACAAGGAGTAGAGATTTATTTTCCTAGCAGTTAAAGTATTATGAGAATAATATCAAAGGGGTTTTGACAGTTAATCTTGTTTAGGTACATAAACAAAGATCCTTTCTATGCAAAATCTGCATATATTGGATTAGCTCTTCCTGGACATGTTGGATCATGGCAATATGAGACCAAAGTAAGCCATGTTCAAGTTTTACAAAGCCATAACACAAGGCAGATAATCTTCTACGATATAGAAAAATACATAAGTAATATTGATATTGCAAATGTATGTAAGGTAAAATATTTCTTTTTACCGCTCAGGGTTATCAATTTTGGACTCAAACAGACAAGACTGGAAAATTCACAATCACTGGTGTTAGACCTGGAACTTATAGCTTGTATTCTTGGGTCCCTGGAATTATTGGAGATTACAAGTACAACTATGACATAAATGTCAAACAAGGTCATTTTCTTCTTTAATTTCTTTTTTTCCTTCTCTATCTTAAAATTACTACTCCTATCCTTAATATTAGTAGTTATTTTGACAAACTAAATTTGTTTCAAGTATTTAACTTTTTAAGACACGTTTTAAAAAAATAAAAATATATTTTCTACTTTTTCTCAAATTTAAATTTATCCTTATCGTTCCAATTAATGAAGTGTTAATTAAGTGAAATGTTAAAAGATGAATAATATCTTTTTTAATGGGCTGAAATTTAACCTATATACACTAATACTGCAAAGATTTTACATTGTCTGTATAGTATAACTTGTCATATCAAGTTAATTAATTATTATTTTTATCACATTACCAACTAATATTCATTATAGCTATTTATCCATGATTATGTAGATCGTGTATGTACATGTTTTGTACAATCAGTGCATAGAAATTAAACTCATACAGACAAGACCAATATTTCTACAGGAAGTGATATTAACTTAGGTCACCTAGTTTTTGATCCTCCAAGAAATGGTCCAACTCTATGGGAAATAGGCATCCCTGATCGCACTGCCGCAGAATTCTTTGTACCTGATCCATTGCCTGGGCTCAGAAACCAGTTATTCAACAATAATATAACACAAAAGTCAGTCTCCCCTTTACCCTAAATTTGTTTCTTCTTTTTAATATATATATATATATATAGTTTCATGCATCAAATTAAAACTAAGTTTGATTATTGCTTTCTGTCAACAGATTTAGACAATATGGTTTGTGGGATCGTTACACTGATTTATATCCAAATAAAGATTTGGTATATAAAGTTGGTGTTAGTGATTATCAAAAAGATTGGTTCTTTGCTCATGTAACCAGGTGACTAATTCATATTTTCCTCCACTTTTAATTAATTCAAGTAATTACTTTTGTTTTTTTAAGATTTTGAACTTTTACATTGCATTAATGCAGGAGAACTAGAAGCAAGAATTATATACCAACAACATGGCAAATTTCATTTGGACTCCCAAGTGTTGATTCAAAGGGAACTTATACGCTACGTATTGCATTGGCTTCTGCAACCTATTCACATTTGCAGGTACATAAGTTATAATCCAGATTAAATTTCTCATTAACAATTTCTCCATTTACCAAAATTCTAGATAAACAAAGAAAAAAATAAGAGAGAAGTGGAACTAGAGTTCTTTGCTACGAGTTCGGTGAAATTCAATAGTTTTAGCCAAAATTTTGTATTTGTGTTAAGAAATTCACTAAATATATATGAATAATTTATCCAAAATTTGATAAATCGCTTTTACTAAAATCCAGAAGCCATAAACTTAAAATATCCGCTCCAGAAAGAGAACATGAAGTATCTACTTTCTCCTTTCACATTAAAAATTGAAAAACCTTCATATATTTTCATTTTATCATGAGTTAAGTTTCATTATTTGCAAATAATTAGTGCTCTCGTTTCTTGTTTCTTCTTTCTTTTCTCTTTTTCTCATTCGAAGGGAATTTGTTATAAATACTAGCATAAGCATTCAGCGTTGTGCATTTCCTGTTTTAAGCGTATTTAGTGGAGTATTTCTTTGGGACTTTTACGTTGCATATCCACCCACCTAAAAAGATAGCCGGCATGGTATTATATATATACATGAGTATACCGTGTATAATTAGGATACAGTTAGACCTTTCTATAACAGCATCGTCATATAGTAACCATTCACTATAAAAGTTAAATTTTGTATGGAATCACTTTTCATGCTATGTTATAATATTTGTTCTCTATAACATCGCCTCGTTATACAGTCGAAAATTTGGAACAAATAAGACTATTATATAGAGATTTGACTGTTTAATCTATGTATATCGACTTGAGACCGTTAATATTTTTGAGTGAACGGCCAACTATGTAACTTTCGCTTTCTTTTGAGTCAACGTTACTTTTTA
The DNA here is from genome assembly GCA_002018475.1 of Nicotiana obtusifolia. Classification (NCBI taxonomy): domain Eukaryota; kingdom Viridiplantae; phylum Streptophyta; class Magnoliopsida; order Solanales; family Solanaceae; genus Nicotiana; species Nicotiana obtusifolia. The sequence goes on from MCJB01051886.1 coordinate 31,943, forward strand.
CACTTAAAGGTATTTTGGATAATAACATATTTTGGTCAATTTTTGCAATTTTAGGGGAGGATAAATGACCCATCTAGACCAAGGCCTCATTTTGAAATTCCAGCAATTGGAAGGAGTAATGCAATAGCTAGACATGGAATACATGGACTATATAGGCTCTTCAGTTTCCAAATTCAAGGGTATGAACTACAAAAGGGAGAAAATTTAATATATTTGAAGCAAACAAAAAGTGGTAATCCTTTCTATGGACATCACTATGACTTCATTCGTTTGGAAGGCCCTCCACAAAAAAATTGATTTCAAGTTAATATTATACATAATTAGGAGGAATAATTACAAGTTTACTGCAATATGTTTATATTCTTTTTTTTTTTTCTCATAATTTTTTTCAAGTTGATGTATACATGATTAGGAGCGGTGGGTTATAGGAACATTCAGATTTTGTATTGATTCTATTCTTTCTAATTGATTACTTCTGGCAAGGATGGTTTTCTGAACAGTTATTATTATTACCTTGAAAATGTTTTGTAAGCATATATAAATTGTAGATTACTAGTATGGAATGTTTTTCCTTTCACATTACTTTTATATTTCTTGAGGAAAGATATTATACAAGTAGAGAGTCTAGGATGCTTTATATCAATTGAAAAGGAACGTTAGTTACTCAAGATTAGAATTAGATAAAAAGAGATTTCAGTATCACGCGCCCGATTACTCTAAATTCTTGGGAAAATCAGAAATAGTCAGATTTATAATTGATAATTGAAAAATTAGTCATAGTTTCAAAAGTAATTGAAATTTTATCACGTTTTTATGTAAAGATAAATCTAAACAAAAACACATTTAAAACTCCAAAAAAATTCCAGCATAATATGTTAGAGTTCGAATTTTTTACATATGATATTCCGACATAATGTACTAGAATTTCATAATGTGTTGGAGTTCCAACATAATATGTTGGAAGTTTATCCGTAGGAGCTCCATAATCAAACATATTATGTTGGAACTAAGTGTGTTGGAGTTCCAACATAACATGCTGGAAGTTTATACGTAGGAGCTCCATAATCTAGTATATTATGCTGGAACTTTTCGTGTTTCAGCAAAATAGTTGCTATTTTTCAATAACTTTACAAATGCTGGTTATTTTTCAATTACTAGTTTGGAAACTGGCTAATCTGCGCTATTTTCACAAATTCTTGCCGTATAGGCCCATTAAAGAGAGAAGTGGTAGAAGATGAATTTGAGCAAACTTCATTTATGGTTGTTTGGCACTAAATTAAGACAATCGCTAGCTTATTAAATTTGATTGCAAGTTATAGCCAAGAACTTATTATATTGGCTACACACAGAAAAATGCGCTGACCCATTTGATCAACTCTTCAAGTTGCAAAGTAGAGTTTTTAATCTATTCTGATCTACTACTCTTTATTATTTCTCCATCATAAATTGTTAAATTTTTAAAAATAAATCAATTTTCTTATTTAACTCCATTTGATTTGCAAGATTCAGTAGACAACTGAAAGCTATTTCAAAGTCGATATTATTTCTTTTTTAATAATTGAAGAAATAGAAAAATGAAATGAAAATTTCATATAACTAAAATTAAAAGCACTAACTTACTGTGAAATGAGCAGGTTTTAATTTCTCTCTTTCTTCTTTTTTCTTCTAAAGGCTTCGTCTTTGCATTCCTCTAATCTGAATAAGTGTCACATTTTGCTTTTTAAGGTCAAGTTGGACCATTTTGAATCAGTCTCCTATTTTATGGATAAAAATTAAGTGTAAAGTATCATTTAAATATTCGTGAGAGAGATACCCAATTTTTCATATTACAAATAATGAGTTCTTTAAATTTATTAACACTTACCACTAGCAGAAAGAAATTTATAAAAAATAGCAAAAATTTAAATAAAAAAAAAACTTATTAGAGTAATATGAGTCTTGTGAGTTGTGATTCAATAGAATTACTTTAATCTTTTTGTGAGGTGGATCTATTGTTTTTGTTCATGACCGTTCTTTGATTTTTGTTTTAATAGAAATGTTAGCAGCTTCTTAATTATAAATTTTTATAGAAAATGGTCTATACACGTTGGATAGATAAGGTTAAGGTAAAAGAATTTATATATATATATATATATATATATATATATACACACACACACACTTTTATACATCATATAACAGTCTATATACGTTGGATAGATAAAAGTGTTCGGGATACGAAATAGACTGTCACTATACAAAATAGACTATCAATATACAAAATATATACAAAATAGATTGTCACTATACAAAATAATATAATAGACTGTCACTATACAGAATATATACAATATACTGTCATTATACAAAAATTATATACAAAATAGACCGTCACTATACAAAATAGACTGTCGCTATACAAAATATATACAAAATAGACTGTCGCTATACAAAATATATACAAAATAGATTGTCGCTATATAATTTATATACAAAATAGAATATCACTATACAATTTATATACAAAATAAAGTGTCAATATACAATATATATATACAAAATATGGTTTATTAAAATTTTGAGGGGCAATAGAGGGTCATTTTCTCATTGAATTTAAGAAAGAACTCTAATGTCTTATGTTCCTACAGTATAGAAAAAGTCCTTAATTCTCACTTGAGCTTAAAAAATTCATCAATTTATCTGCAATTCATAAACGCGCTTTACTTTCTTGCTGGTATTTATTTCCTTTACTTTTGCTTCTAATTTTTTGATCATTTGAATTAAGAGAAAATTCAAACTTATCTCTATTCATTGATTCTTTTGTTTGTATATGAACCAAAAATTTTGTTATCGGAAGTATATTAACCTAAAGTCGATCGAAAATGCTCATATTTTATAATTAGTGACATGTGAATATTAAATATGGTGGTGCACCTAGAGTTATCAAATTATGAATCCGCCTCTGATTTTTCCAGTAACATTTTAATACTTAGCAATAATTATTCCGTCGCTTTCCACTAAAAAGATTAAACACAAAAAGGGGAAAATCATAGAATTATTGCTCCACAAGTAAAAGTGCCTTGAAAATGTGGCCTACTGAGCTACCGAAAATGTGTTAAATATTTCCTAATACATGATTTATGGCCTTAAGCCGCCACTGAATAGATTGTTTACGTTTTTTTTCCTTTAACGCCAAAGTAATTTTTCCAATAGCTTTATCACCGCAAAAATTCTTTATTTAGCACCTAATTCTTTATTTAGCACTTTATTTAGCGCTCTTTATAGATGCTAATCTGTTCATGAAATTCTTGTCAGTTGTTGTATCTTTATGTAATCTCATTTCTAAATCAATATTTGCACTCATATAATAAAATACTCGTTGGTTGTTTCATGAGATCTAGGCTTAACACTAAAATTTCTCCAAGCTCTATTACTTTCATCAGCTAATTTACTATTACATAGTATTAGAAGCAGTATTAAACAACTTATAACAAAAACTAAATACCCTATCCAAGTCTTTAGAACAAACGAGCCAACGTCTTGTCATGCCTTTCTCCACTTTTAAATATAATGCTTAGGAGAAAAATATCTTACAGAATTATCTTTCGAAGAATTATATCAGTAACTCTAATTGTTTCCTTTTCTACTAATAGATCACAACTTCGAAACTACCAAATGCCATTACGTGAGCCACTGATCATGCAGTGTACCGTTAGACATCTAAATGAAGTAATATACAACTCTATTCTATGAATTGTATTCCCCCTTTTTAGGATAAAAATTAGATAATTAAGGAAATATGAATTAAAAAGATGGGACCTTGAAAGTAAAATGATGATTAATAAAAGTTAGAGATTACTCTTTTAAGTCTCAATTGAAAATAGAAATGCCCCAAAAGAATATCTACTCTGCATTATAAAGAGAAATAATACCATTCATTTTACAATATACATCTTTCGAAAGAGTGAATTTGCTTGAACCTTTTAGAAGCACAAAGATGTCAAAAAGAAAGATTTTAGTCCATTTAAGTGACCAGAGAGTAGTATTAGCTAGAGTTACCTCATTCCAACAGCTAAATATTACTACTAATAATGAAGAAAATTGTTTTAACTTTTGTACAATGCAGGTTATTTCCTTTTAATCGTTTGGTATTCAAAACTTACTAGACCGGCTGATAATTAGTAGAAAAGGTATTAAATAATGTGTGAATTATCCCATGTTTAGCTCTTGTTTGTGTGAATTTGGATGTTAATCACATTGATTCATGTTAATATAATATGTTTTTATGTGTAGGAATGAGTTGAAAGCAATCGGGGACGAAACCGGGGAAGAAACGAGCCAAAACAAGAAGAATCGGACGAGGGAAGAAACCAGCCCACAGGCCAGCGCCCAGCGCTTCCTGTGGCGCTGCGAACAGAGAGGAACAAAGAAGCACTGCCTTCAGTCCCCTGGGGGG
>MCJB01051887.1:12007-36255 GCA_002018475.1 Nicotiana obtusifolia
ATACGAGGCACTATATGGGAGGAGATGTAGATCACCAGTTGGATGGTTCGAAGTCGGTGAAACAGAATTATATGGGCCAGATTTGATTCTCCAAGCCATTAAGAAGGTGAAGGTAATACAGGAACGATTGAGGACGGCAAAAATCAGGCAAAAGTCTTATTCCGATGTCCGACGTCGTGATCTGGAGTTTGAGGTTGGTGATTGGGTTTTCCTGAGGATCTCACCAATGAAGGGTGTTATGCGTTTTGGGAAGAAAGGTAAGCTGAGTCCAAGGTATATCGGTCCGTATAAAATTCTTCGACGAATTGGACATGTTGCTTATGAGTTAGAATTGCCATCCGAATTGGAATTTGTCCATCCGGTATTCCATGTATCTATGTTGAGGAAATGTATTGGAGACCCTTCTCGAGTCGTCCCTATCAAAGATGTACAAGTTACGGAGGATCTATCATATGAAGAAGTGCCAGTGGCTATATTAGATTGACAAGTCCGCAAGCTGAGAACAAAAGATGTAGCTTCCGTCAAAGTATTGCGGAGGAACAAGAATATGGAAGAAATGACATGGGAAGCATAAGAGGAGATGAAGTCTAAATACCCTTACCTGTTCTAGAATAAAGATAACGAGGATGCTAGGGGAACACATGATGCATTAGAAGGTGGAATAGCGCTATGAGGTAAGCAATAGCTTGAGAATACTCTTCCTTAATACAAAATGGTGATATGCAGATAATATACTTGTCCATAAATTTGCATACTCTTGTAAGGCCATACGTTGAGTTAACTGCTCGCAAGTCCGTCCTCTATTTATGAGAGAAACTCGGCCGGAATCCACGATGATTTAAACTCCCCATGAACCCTTATATTCGAGGACGAATGTTCCTAGGGGAGGAGGGTGTTACAACCCATATCCACACGTGTTAGTTCATTCCATATGTTATTTAACATAAATCCAAGAAGTAATTATCTTTGAGATGATAAGAAGTTAATCCTATTGGTCTTAAGTGATATAAGGGTGTACAAGGGTGATTAACAAGTATTAGGAGTTAAACGAATCAAGGATGTTGTAACTCATATTTTCGAGTAAACCTAGAGGTGCTTAATACACTCAAGAGGTCTTTTTTTAAGGTATTTGAATCATATAATATCCATATCATAAGTCTTGAAGTCAAACGAGTTATGAAACAAAAGTCGACAAAAGTTGTCGCAACTTAGGTTCATAATTTTACTTAAACATTAGGTCAAATGTTTCTAAGCTTTTCTCCCAATTTACAAGGAATTACGGGGTGATCTACCTACCAAATTAATGATATATGAGTCTAGTTTCCAACGCATTAAACCGTTTGTAAATATGATCTCGGAGTATAGAGATAATTGTATTTATGCAGACCTTCGCAGATTGGTATGTGACAAGTAGGTGCATCACCTACTTGCCAAAATTAGAGGACAAATTAAAAGTCCCAAAGTCGGCCAAGAGAGGAATTTTAAGGGATTATAAACTCATTTATTTCACCCTTATTTCAGACCTTCAAAACCAAATTGAAGCCCTGCAACCCCTCCCCAAAAATCCCACACAAACGCTAATCGGTTTTCCCTCTCTTTCAAGTTCTAATTGGGGGTGAAACCTAGAGTTTGAAGAACCAAGGAAAGGGCTTAGTTATCCAACAAGTAAGGTAAGTTTACTGCTCTCTTTCATACATTTTTTCTCCTGTGAATTCTTGGTAATTCGTTCTATACATGTAAGAACTCATGGGACAGTGATCGGAAGTCGTGAGTTCGAGTTATTCACTTGTAGCGGACTGTTTTGTGGACTGTTTTGTGTTGCTGTTGGGCTGCATTTTTTAATACTATTTTGTGGAGTTTTTGAGGAAGAAAGGTGTGGAGAAACACCATATAGATTTAGGGTTGTGGGCTGATAGTTCTTCGTAACATTTTCGGGTCGTTTGACACGACTATGGTGGCCATCATATGTATGAAGTGATTAGCTTGTGCGTGGACTGTTTTGGGAGGCTCAATATGATTATTATTGATGTTGTTTGGTCTGTTTGGTGATAGTTTTGAATTGTGTGAGTTCATATATATAGGGGAGGTGCTGTCCGTTTCATCGTAAAATAGGTTGTGATCGATACATAATAGTTATGACGCTTAAATGATAACGATAGTATCGTTTCTCTTATTGTAGACTAGGGAGTTGTGACAGTTGCATAGCTTGAGATTGGGGCAGTATATACAAGGTATGTGAGGCTATCCCTTTCCTTTTTTTGCACGACTCCGATGGTACATGATGTAATGAACGAGCTTCCAAAGAAACTCTACTCTTAGAAGCTAGCAGTACTTACATTGTTTCCCCTCTTATGGAATGATTGACGTTGATGTTGCTTCTCTTGTTCTTATGCTATCAATGTTGTTGGTACTTCCGGATTCTTATAAGGTTCATGGTGAAGAGTTAGTCCTAATAACGTGTACAAAGGATACCAACCTTACGTCACTCCAAAAGGCTTAGAACGTATTTTCATGAGTCGAGCATGCATTATATATATGTATCTATTTTACTCTACCGAGCCGCGCTATAGTCGGCCGGGTACGGCACCTATTGTGCAACCACTGATCAGTTGGGTTTTACCGAGCTCCATGTGGCCGAGTACGATTCTACCGATCCTTATGATGGCCGTGTACGTTTTTACCGAGCCTATTACGGCGGGGTACGATATGATGATGATGATGCCCACAGAGGCGTATGTTTTAAAAGTTTATGTATATATACATATGTATCATGCATTTCATGTCAGTAGCCCTCAGAGGTACCCAGATGTTACAGGTTGTATATTCTCTATTCCTGCTTACATTACTGTTCGTACTTATGGTTCCCTGCCTTACATACTCAGTACTTTATTTGTACTGACGTCCTTTTATTTGTGGACGCTGCATGTTGTTCTGCAGGTCCTGATAGATAGGCAGGTGCAGCTCCCCCACCACAGTAGGCTGTCCAGTTCAGCGGTGATTGGCAAGATCCCTTCTCCGGACTTGTCGTGGTCTAGGTATACATTTTTGTTATAGACATTATGGGTATGTCGGGACCCTGTTCCGGCTATGTTGCAGTACTTATGTTCCTTTAGAGGCTCATAGACAGGTGTTGACTCATGTATAGTTAGGTATGCCTTGTTGGCTGGTTTTTGTTGTATAGTCTTTCATGGTAGCGTGGTAGCTCGTACCTTATATATAGTTTCTTGATTGTCTGGTCATCCCATGTTATGTATGTTCATGCCATTATATTTTATTGTTGGTTGTCCATGATCCATGTCTACCATTTATATTGATCTCGACAGCCCCAAAAAGATAATAAAGAAGGTTAGATAAAATGTACGTTGGTGCTCGGCAAGTATGGTCGGGTGCTAGTCATGGCCCTCCAGTTTGGGTCGTGACAGTAAGCTAAAACAGTTGCATCCCAGCTGTAACTAAATAAATCATCTACTCCAGATGATGAGAAATCGCAAGCTAACTAGGTTTCCCGAAGTGTTCGGGAACAATATACCACCAAACATCATTAGCAACAACAGCCTCATGTGCCGGTCGATATCCTCTGGCGGTGAATCATCATTAATCTCCGCGTCCATCGCCGCCAGATGCTGCCTAACAGTGTCAGCTGCAATCGACTGGCCCCACTCAACGCAGTCGTCACCACAGGCTAGAAACCGATGAGCCGCTGCAACATATGAAAGTAATCCTCTCGCGTATAGTCTCTAAGAGCATGCCGGTAAGCTACAGGTATACCATCAACAGGCAACCCGAAAAGAACCTCCACGTCCTCTAGCGGGATGTAGCCTCGCCAATGGGTAGATAAAACGTGTGCATCTTCGGTCGCCACCGCTCTATCATAGCCGTGATCAGTGCCTAGTCGAACTGCAACATCTCTATGATCCTGTAAAAACCCGTCCGCTGAAGGCGTCTAAGTATACGGGGATGCAGTGGGTGGTCCCTAATGAACTCCCACAGATCGTCTATACGTCTGGGGCGGAAGGTCTGGGACATACACTGCCGATCCTAGATGTGTGAAGACCTATGGTTGCCCTGTTGCAACAACAACTCTCGAGATGCAGGTCTGGGATGCACACCGGGAAGCTCCATGATGATGTTCGTAAATTGAACAATATTAATTAAAGTATTTTTCTGTTTAATTGTTTAACATCTTTAAATATATTGCAATATCTTTTATATTAATAGTTAATCGATAATTTTTTTAGATTATTACTTAGGTTGATACATTTTCTATATTATTATTATTATTATATGTTAGTTTCTTATATTTTTTACTAAATCGGCAGGGTTTTGTTTGAACTGTCATCTTTTTCAGCTATTTTTGGGTATAATAGAATTAAATAATTAATTTCATAACTATACATGATATAATTAATAAGTATTCATATAAAAATACTTAGTTTGACAATTTTCTATATTGTTTTTTTATATGTTATTTTCTTCTATGTTTTGACTAAAATTCGAGAGGGTTTTTGTTTGAACTATCATCTTTTTTCAGATATTTTGGGGTTAAAGAAAATTAAATAATTAATTTCAATAACTAAATATATTTTAGTAATTATTCATATGAAAAATATTTAAGTTGATAAATTTCCTATATTAATATTTCATATGTTAGTTTCCTACATTTTTCTACTAAAATTCTATATGGTTTTGTTTGAACTATCACCTTTTTAAAGTTATTTTTGAATTATAACAAATTAAATATTAAAGTTTCATAAGTAATCAAGATATATTCAATAATTAATCATATAAAAAAAATACTATAAACTTAATAGTAAATAATATTGAATTTATTTCATTCGTAACGAATTGTTTGTTAACTGTCATATTTTGCCCAAATTTTCCAGCAGCATCTCTTTTGTTTAGTCAATTGATTATTTTATGATTCATATTCAATATTTGATAATTATCTATTAATACATTAAGTCCATAATTGAGTACTCTATCCGAATTTGTTAAGGAGAGCACATGAGCTGAGAAACCTGAGGACTCGGTGGAATATGCGGAGCCTGAGCAATCTGTGAAGGTGCACCCCTCAAGAGTTTGGGGAAATCCCTCACCATGTGACGAGTGTCACCATATTCAAAACAAGCTCTTGGAGGACGTGACTGCTGTAAGCCTAACAAGTATGCGGAATAACTGAAATATTAAGCTAAAACTCAAAACGTCAACAACTGTAATAAATAAAACTGCAATTCAAGTATGAACAACTCCCAAAACCTGGTAGATATAAGTCATAAGCTCTAAGAGAAATGCTAAATATCCCTAAACATCAGAGTCTAATGAGGATAAGGAAACAACATAATAAAGATGGAGGGGGACTCCGAGTTCTGCAGACGCTGGCAGATGTACCTTGAAGTCTCCACGTACGGACTAGCTCACTGATACCTGGTATGGTAGGCAGTACCAGGATCTGCACAAAAAGATGTGCAGAAGCATAGTATGAGTACACCACAACGGTACCCAGTAAGTGTCAAGCCTAATCTCGGTACAAAAGTAGAGAGGTCAGGTTAGGGTCCTACTGGAATGATAAAAGAAAAGGCAGAAGATATAATAATATAATGAAATAATAGAGAAGTGAAGCAATGAGAATTTACGGAAGGTAATTACACGGAATCAAAGAAAGAGCAATACAACATGAAATGGAAAGCAAAAATCTTACAAGTTAAGGAAATAACAACTACACAACAAAAATACAGCAAATAGAGGAAATCAACAGGGGCACTCTCGAGGTACAACCTCGTAGTCCCAAAAGTAAATATCTCATAATCTTTCCTTATATCACCGCAGGAGCCTTTATATTTTATTTTAAAAATTATTTTTCCGAAATAGCATCCCGCATTTTAGCCAACCTTATCACACAGCATGACTTCTAGTAGTTCCCCTACAAGCCACGCGTATCAAGCCCACATTATCTCATCACATGAGTTTTAACACCCATACCTTATACCACCGCATGCGTATCAATAATCACAACGGCGCGGCAGAAACCTCGTGCAAACAATAACAACCGTACGATGGAAACCTCGTGCAACAACCAAGCAGTCATCTCAACAATAATCACGAAAACCAAAACATAACAATTGAAACAGTGATATTTCAAAAATAGCAATTTCAAGTAAAGAATCACACAGTTAAATAAGGAATATGGAATCAAGAAAGCAGGTAATTCAACTAAACATGTAATACAAATTGCAAATAAGAGATAAGGCAAGTAGACAAGTAAAATTAGGCTAAACATGATGACTATACAAGCTAAAGTAACTCATTTAAGGCATAAAAAGAAAACTACTTAGATAAAATCGAAATTTCAACATTTAGCCCGTGTACGCACTCGTCACCTCGCATACATGGCCCTCACTTATCACAAATTGTCACAAGAATACCAAATCCTAGGGGGAGTTTCCCCCACACAAGGTTAGACGAGTCACATTCCTCAAACCTTGCTCACTCAATAATTAAGAATGCCTTTCCCTCAATTTTCTAACTCCGAACGGCTCAAATCTAGCTAAAAATATTTACATACTATAAATATAACTATAGGAAACAAATATAAATAATGAAATTATGATTTTAGTAAGAATTGGAAAAATTGCCCCAAAAAGTCGACCCGGGCCCATTTCTCGGAACCCGACCAAAATTATAAAATCCGAACACGCATTCGATATGGAGTCCAACCATACAAGAATTATCCAAATCCAACCTTATTTTTCCTTTCAAAACTCAAAAATTCGGTCTAAGAACTTTTACACCTTTTTTCCAAAATTTTCACCCCAAATCCTTAATTAGATGAAGAAATTGAAGATAGATTAGTGAAAATTAATCAAAAATGAGTTAGGAACACTTACCTATACAATCCCTCTGAAAATCCCTCAAATTATCGCCTAAATCCGAGCTCTCAAAGTCCCAAAATGAAAATGAGAGCAAACCCTTGATTTTGAAATTTAAGTTCTGCTGCCCAGGTGTTTACACTACGCGATCGCTGAACATCACTTGCGATCGTGCGGAACAAAGTAAGTTGCCCCAAAAAAAAGATCTACGTGAATGCGGTTGGCACCACGCAAAGGCGGAAAGGACTTCAGCCAGGGCCACGTGATCGCGTGCACCACTACGCAACTTCATAGAGTCAAGCGCCCACTGCCCAGGTCCTCCCTTTCTTCACTGCGAATGCGACAAAGGCCACACGCCGTGATTCACTGGCCCATGCAAGCTTCGCGATCGCGGATGCATTCGTGCGATCGCATAGAACAAAACCCATGACTGTCAATCTCAGACCTTTGCGATCGCGTCCCCTCTTCCGCTATCGCATAAGAGGAAACCAGAACTGGAAGAACCAGAGTTTCTGCAACTCCAAAAATGTTTCGAATGCGCCGAACATGGTCCGAATCACAGCCGAGGCCCCCGGGACCTCAACCAATTATACCGACAAGTCCTAAAACATCATACAAACTTAGTCGAGCCTTCAAATCACATCAAACAACGCCTAAAAACATGAATTGTGCATTGATTCAAGCCTAATGAACTTTAGAACTTCTAACTTCTACATCCGGTGCCGAAACCTATAAAATCAAGTCCGATTGACCTCTGCAAACAAATCATAATGGACATTGTGGACCTATTCCAACTTCCTGAATCGGAATCCAACCCCGATATCGAAAAGTCCACTGTCGGTCAAACCTCCCAAAATCTTTCAACTTTTCAAATTTCGCCAATTAACATCGAAATGACCTACGGACTTCCAAATCAACATCAGGACACGCTCCTAAGCCAAAATACCATACGAAGCTATTGGAACCATCAAAATCCATTCTGGAGTCATCTTCACATAACTCGAACTACAATCGACTCCTATGACTTCAACTTTCAATTTAGGTACTATATGTCCCATTTCACTTAGAAAATCACTCGAACCTGACACCAAGCGCCCCAGCAAGTCAAGTAACCACAAAATGAGATAGATGGAGCAATAAATAGGGTATTGAAGCTAGTACTCTCAAAACGACCGGCCGAGTCATTACATTTAAACATCCTTGTAAGTCAGTTGAAATGAATTCAAATCCTTTAGACTTAACTCACACAGATATTTGCGACATGAAGTCAATACCATCTCGCGGTGGAAAGAAGTATTTCATAACTTTTATTGATGACAATACTCGATATTGCTATGTTTACTTACTTAATAGTAAAGATGAAGCAATAGATGCATTCAAGCAATACAAAAATGAAGTAGAAACGCTACTTAACAAGAAAATCAAAATGATAACAAGTGATAGGGGTGGTGAATACGAATCTCCTTTTGAAGAAATATGTTTAGAAAATGGAATTATTCATCAAATAACAGCCCCTTACACGCCCCAATCCAATAGGATTGTGGAAAGAAAGAATCGTTCATTAAAGGAGATGATGAAAGCTTTGTTGATAAGTTCTGGTTTGCCGCAGAACTTGTGGGGGGAAGCCATTCTTAAGGCTAACCTGATACTAAATCGAATACCCCATAACAAAAGGCAATCCATTCCATATGAAAAATAGAAAGGAAGGAAGCCCAACTTGAATTATTTTAAAGTGTGGGGTGTTTGACAAAGTGAAAGTTCCTAAACCCAAAAGGGTAAAGATAGGACCGAAAATCATTGATTGTGTTTTCATAGGATATGCGACCAATAGTAAAGCATATCGATTTCTAGTTTATAAATCAAAAAAATCCCGAGATTCATAATAATACGGTTATAGAATCAGATAATACTGAATTTTTCAAAAACATATATCCATATCAAAAGGAATGTGAGTCGATTGGTGAAGGATCTAAACGACCTCGAGAAAAAATAAAAGAAAGTACATCTAATCAGGAGGATCAAAGACGTAGTAAACGTCAAAGAACATCTACTTCATTTGGACCAGATTTTGTGACTTTCTAATTGGAAAATGAGCCTCGAACTTTTAAAGAAGCTATGTTTTCTTTGGAATCATTATTTTGGAAAGAGGCAGTCAATAATGAAATAGAATCCTAATTAAACAATCATACTTGGGAATTTGTTGATCTTCCTCCTGGAAATAAACCATTGGGTTCTAAATGGATTTTTAAGAGGAAAATAAAAGATGATGGCACTATTGATAAATGTAAGGCAAGATTTATGGTCAAAGGATATAAACAACAAGAAGGTCTTGACTATTTTGAGACATACTCTCTAGTTACAAGAATTATGTCCATACGAATTAGTAGCATTAGTTGCGGTATATGGTCTTGAAATTCATCAAATGGACGTTAAGACGGCCTTCTTAAATGGAGATTTGGAGGAAGATATCTACATGGAACAACCTGAAGAGTTTGTGGTTCCAGGTAAAGAAAAAAAGGTATGTAGACTTGTTAAGTCCCTTTATGGACTAAAACAAGCACCCAAACAATGGCATACGAAATTTGACCAAACAATGTTGTCAAATGGTTTTAAGATAAATGAATGTGATAAATGTGTGTACATTAAAAATGTTCCAAATCACATAGTCATTGTTTGCTTATGTGTGGATGATATGCTGATAATGAGTAATGACATTGCCAACATAAATGCGACTAAGCATATGCCAACTAGCAAGTTTGATATGAAAGACTTGGGAGTTGCCCATTTGATTCTGGGTATTAAGATCCATAGGACTCCTCAAGGTCTGGAATTTTCACAATCTCATTACATTAGAACAGTTCTTAGGAAATTCAAGCACTTAGATTTAAATTTGCAAAGACTCCAATTGACGTGAATCTTGCACTAGCAAAGAATAAAGGCCAAAGCATGTCACAATTGGATTATGCTCGTGTGTTGGGATGTTTAATGTATATCATGAATTATACATGACAAGATATAGCTTGTGCTATAAGTAAATTGAGTCGATGCACGAGTAATCCAGGTCAATCTCATTTGATGGCAATGAAATGAGTTTTGGGATGTTTAAAACATACCAAGGACTTGCTTTGCATTACAGTAAATATCCTACGGTGATTGAGGGATGCTGTGATGCAAATTGGATAACCGGTTCAACTAATTCTAACTCCACAAGTGGATATGTATTCACTATTGGTGGAGGAGCGGTATCTTGAAAGTCATCCAAACAAACTTGTATTGCCCGCTCTACAATGGAGGCTGAGTTCATAGCCTTAGATAATGCCGGTGAAGAAGCTGAATGGCTCAAAAATTTCTTGGAAGATATTCTATTTTGTCCCAAACCGTTGGCCCCAATATGTATACATTGCGACAGTCAAGCGGCAATTGGAAGGTCTAGAAGCATTATCTATAACAGTAAATCTCGTCATATACGACGAAGGCATAAAACCGTTAGGAAATTACTCTCTAGAGGAATTATCACGATTGACTACGTAAAGCCAAGCGATAATGTGTCGGATCCACTTACGAAAGGCCTAACTAGAGGGGTAGTTGAGAAATCATCGAGGGGAATGGGACTATGGCCGAGGAAAAGTCTTGTGGCGGTAACTCTACCTAGAAGACTGGAGATCCCAAGATCTTGGTTCAAGGAGATCAAACAAAGTCATTAATGACGGTTCAACATTGTCAACTAAAATATTTTGGTCCATTCTCGTGATGAGACAATGATCAGCACCAAGGATAAAACATTAAGGCTTTTTAATGGTTTCTAAGTTTGATATAGGGTATATCAAATAGTGTATCTACGGGATGACACGTTTAGGGATCACCTATGTAAGTGTGAAGTGTTAGCCGCTTCATGAAGAACTTTGTAAGGCCAGTTCTCTACGCACTTATGAAACCAGGAGGTGTTCATGGATGAAACGAATACAACAATGAGAACCAAAGACGGCTAAGGGTTGATTGTGTGACTTATGGTTGTCTAGGTATACACTAAAGTTCGACGGTTCATAGATATCAAATCTATCGATTGACCGAGTGTATCCGATATAAGTTCACTACGGAAAGTTCAAAGGAAAGCCTACTTATCTAAATGCGTTAATCCTTGCTTGCAAATCACATAGTTTTCATGCATATTTTCGTGATATAGCCATTCCCCATTCATGTGGGAAATTGTTGGGGCTTTAAGCCTGGTTTAGCTTAAAAGAGCGTGAATGGGAAATGGAGGGAAAAATAAAATTTTGATTTCCCTCCTTGACAAAGGAACATTGTCCCATATTGGAGGAGGAAAGCTCATTTGTTGAGTATATATATGATTACATTTCTTCTAGCTCTTAAAGAGTTGAGAAGAGGCAAGCCTCACCCATCGTCGTCGTCGCTCAATCGGCTTCGGCTTCGAATGCAGGTTCGGATTCGGATTCGAATTGGGTTTGGTCAAATGATCGATTGATTGGTTAATTTTTTGGAAGAAATTTATTTGTTAAATATTAATATTTAATCTAAATCGACAGCTTTTGTAACAGTAATTTAGTGTTTCCCTTTGATTTTATTTTTCCATTTATTTTGCGTAAATAACCATTTATGTAATGTCCGTTTTACGTGAACGATTATCTTGAAGAGTTGCACCTCTTCATTTAAACCCAACCTGCTAGCTATATATAGAAGGCCATTCCTTAGATTTTTCTTACGAAATTTCTGAATTCTCCTATTCCTTTCTGCATTGTTTTCTTACAAAACAAATAGCATAAGTGTGATTTGCTGCCGCCATTTGTGTTCGTTGAAACATTGGAGTTTGAAGTACCGCTGCACCCGTGTGTAATCCGTTCTATCTTGGGAGGAAATAATCCACAAACTCAGGTACTAGGAGGGGATTAAGTTCCTTAAGGAAACACTTGAGAATTCAGTGAGCTCGTATTAATTTCTACTTCTTCTACATTTCTGTTTATACGTTATTTCCTTCTCCAAAATTATTTTACAAATACAGTATACTAACAGTTCTTCTCCTCTCAACTTTCATCTTCCTTTTCTACATCTTTGCATTTATTCTCTGTGTTGTTTCATGATTGGAGTTTGTTAGATTTTTCTAGCAAACTCGATTTTATTTTGTGTATATATATAAATTCATGTATAATATGTGTATAATCTATGCATATTGGTTAGAAAAAGTAAACAGCGTATTCGACCGACTATCTGTGTAAAGATCCTAGAGGATATTTGGATTGACTTATGAGCTGGCCAAATTAGCCTTTAAGCTATTTTTAGCTTTTTTTTAATACAGGGCAAAATAAAAAAGTGCTTAAATAAGTAAAAAGTTCTTAAAACAAGCCAGAAACCATGAGTTGAAATTGACCAACTTATTGCTTTTTGGCTTTTCAGATACTTTGGATTGATTAATAATTTTACGTTTCCTTATAACTTTTTGTAATTCCCACATATCCTCAATCACAAAATCCATAAACTATCATTCCTTCTCTTTTCTTCATTCCTCCTCAATTACAGTCGTTCTTCTCATCTCAACTTTCATCTTCCTTTTCTACATCTTTGCATTTGTTCTGTGTTGTTTCATGATTGGGGTTTGTTAGATTTTTCTAGCAAACTCGATTTTAATTTGTATAATAAATAACGTATTGAATCAACTTTTACTCCTAAACATAATAGTTCATCGATATAACCATAATCATATATTATGTTTTGGAAATATTGTTCTTAACTCATTAATATATATGCTCTCTAGTTCTGAAATTTGAATGTTTTGCTTAACCCTTAATACAAAACTATCTAAGCGTTTTGGGTTGATTTTTGAGAAAGGATGATAGTTTTAGAGAAATTAGGATGGTGGTGTTTGTAAAGAAGCTTCTATGACTGGTTTTACGGTAGGGTTGCTGGATTGAATCAATTTAGAATTAAAAATCTTATAGTGATCAAATCCTTTATAATGTTAATAGATTTAAGAATATTTTAGTTATTTTAATGGACTATCACTTGTTTACTAAATACTTCAATAATTTTTTTTAACTTCAATGCTTCTATCTAAACACATAATTATTTTATTTATAAAACAAGCTCCAACACTTAAAAAGCTTAAAAGACACTTTTTTCAGCTAATGGAAACAAGCTCTATATCTGCAAGCAGGGCCTCCCAGTGGTGAGGCCTAGTCTTTTTCACTTGATTATGGGCTATATGTTGCCATCTATTTAGCAGAAGTGTTGGAGTTTGGGCTTCTTGCGGATGAGTCATAGCTCCACCTACGGGCTATCCCCTTCTTCGTTGTCGTATTTCATTTGGCCCCCATTGGGCTTTGACTCTTTACTTTTGCTTTTGCAGACTGAGTTGGGGCCATATAGCTAGGGACACAATGTGATGAATATGGGCTTCTTTCGGTTGGACTGGCGGTGTGATGAGCTAAGTTGATTTCTTCTGGGGACATTTTCATATATACTCATTTTTGGGACCATCATCGAAGTTATATTCGCATTGCACAAAATTTTGCAAAGTATACCCGCTCAGATCTGAAGTAGTTCAATCTCTTCAATGCAACTTCAAAAATCAAATCTGAAGTTTTTCTTTCTTCCAAATGCAACTTCAGAAATTCAAATATGAAGTAGTTCAATATCTTCAATGCAACTTCAGAAATTCAAATCTTAAGTAGTTCAATCTATTGAATGGAACTTCAGATTTCGAATCTTAAGTTCTAAAACATAAACTTGTTCTTCGAATTTCAATAATCCAATATACGAGTCAATGCCAAATCTACTCCAAATGAGCTCATATTTGAAATATAACTTTTAAATATCATAAAGGAAAAATCTCAATCATCAAAATTGTAAAACAATAATAAATTTAACCAACCCATTTTGCAACTAAGAAGAAGAAGAAGAAGAAGAAGAAGAAGAAAAAGAAGAAGAAGAAACTCTAAGCACAAAGAAGAAGAAAACAACAGTAAAGAAGAAAAGAGAAGCGAGTGTATCTGAAGTTATTCAAAATTTAAGTATCAGTTAAATCTTTTTTTTTTAGAATGGATACAAATTCAAGTGGGTGACGCAAAGTTGGGCTCCATATAAAAATTTTACCATCTTCTGAGCCCAATGGGATGATTAGATCTATTTCTACTGTCTTCTCTGACATGTCATTTGTGGTGGACAATGTTACATAGGAGCTCTCTTGTAGCACAACATGCCGTGAGTATTGGTATGGTTGTGAAGCCATTCATTTCTCAATCCAATTCCAACCCCTTTGTTATTTTTTAGGCTCATCGTCGAAAAATTCCTCACCATGTGGATCAGAGTGCAACCATCTTTATTTTTGTTTCTGCTTTTGTTGCTAATATAATAGCCAATAAAATTTAGTAGTAAATAGCAAAATGTTTAAATAACACTCACTAAAGGGTCATTTGGCTTGTGGGTACTAGAAAATATTCCCAAGATACAATTTGCTGTTCTTTATCCTATATTTAGTTGACATTTTCACTTTCAATGTATTAAAATCGGTATAATTAATCCTTATTCTAAGTATATATTACCCCATATAAGATACAACATAGAATAATTAACTTATGTCAGTTGTAGCTTTATCAACATTATTAATCACCTTAAAAAAATATTTCTGTATTATAATATAATCTTGCATAAACTAATCTGTGAATCAAATGCCCCCTAAAGAATTAGTGCGCGTAATGTAGAGGTAGTTGCAACACATTAAATTTAATTATTCAGAAGGTCACTCAACTAAGTGTAACTGTGTATGAAAATTACTTTTCTTTATTTTGCAGCGCAAAAGACGTTGTTTTTCCATCATACACACAAGGTCACTTACTACACTTTTCAATTTTTTAAAAACTAAGAAGGCACCCAAATAAAACTATTTTTGACATGTACCGAGACTGGGCCCACTATCCTTTATACCCATTTTATTTTTTTAGTCTCATTAAAAGAGCCATTTAATGTAAGCAAAAGATAGCATTTTAAAGGGTCATCTAATGTGAGCAAAAGTTCATCATAGTTTAATCAGCTAAAGATATGCCAAATGAAAAGTGTTTTGCTGAGATAAATGAAACATTACTGCTAACCTGATAAGTTCAATATAAATAATTAAGATAAGAAATTGAAACCGACAAATAAATACCTCGTAAAATTAAAATTTGCAATCTGTAGTAGCATTAATGAGAAAACGAGTAAAAGACCAAAGGTACTCTAACTTATAGCTAATGAATAATCTTCAGTTTGGTCTTTTTCAAATTAGTAGAGAGCAAAAATAGATAATTTTTACCATCCAGCTATCAAATGCTGCTAACGTAGCAGCATCACTTAATAGAAAATACTGCTCATAGATAAAATTACAATTAATAAGTTAAAGTCACACTACCACAAGTTTTAATGAGAATTAAGAAAATAAAATGAGTATACAGGATAGCGGGTCGGGTGCGGGTCAAAAAGTAATTTTAATGGGTGCCTTATTATTTTTAAAATATTTGGCTTAAATAAAAGCTTGAAAGTGTAATGAGTGACTTTGCGCCTAAGATGGCAAAAACAAAGTGATTTTTCTTATACAAAACAAAGAAAAGTAATTTTTATAGACAGTTACTCTTAGTTGAGTGACCTTCTGAATAATCAACTCCAATCTCTGAAAGCTTTTGCTAGGTAGTAATAGGAATAGCTAACTTTGTAGTCATAAGCAAGAGCTGTTTCCCTTAATATTTCAGCATATTTATTTCTCCTAGTAATTTCGATCATCTTTTCTGTGCTTTGCTTTATGTTATCCCATATTTTTGTCTCTAGTTTCTTAAACAACCTTGTGTGCTTGTATTGATCTTCTTCATTCAAGCGGTGTCTTCTTCTTCTAACTTGTTGTTACGGTCCAAAATCTACCTAGTCATGATGGAACCTAATCTAACCCGCTAGGTAAGCCAAACAATAGTCAACGCAACTCTAATAAGATAATAAGAAATCAATAAGTGAAATAATTGCATTTCCATACAATAACCCAATGAATGGTAGTACAAGTCATGAACCTCTAAGACTTAGATTTATAAAGCTGGTATGAAAAATAAATACAATATTTGTTTGAAATATATATAAATAGAATACGAATCTAAAACTACCAAGGACAAGTGGTAGATATTCTAGAAAGTTGGTACTTCTTCAATGCTAGATCTCGTCATCCAGATCATCTCAACTCTAAGATCTGCACGCAAGTGCAGAAGTATAGTATGAGTACAACCGAGCTCATGTACTCAACAAGTATCATAACTAACCTTGGTGAGGTAATAGAAGCAAGAATTATAAATGATACTCGATAATCACCTGCTCATAACTTCAACAAGTACAGAACAATAATATGATCAAGTCGCGAATCAAGATAAAATCACCTTGGTGCACACAGTAACTTATCGTACTCTGCGCAGTCAGCAATCCAGCATATAAAGAAGATATGCAAATAAATCAGGTAAACAACTAAGGAAATTGCAAGCAAAGATGAAATACAATAACCAAATCAAACACTAGCCAGTCTTTCCTCAGGGATACAATAAACGAACCAAACCACCGATCAACTTTCCTCATTCTGCGTACATCATCAAGAGAGAAACATAAGAGGGTGACCCTAGGGGATGGATCCATATCCACATGTTGCACGGAAAACTCACGTGTCAATAACAATAATATCTCGGATCCCCATGGCGTGGTCATGTGCTCATAATCACAATCCGCATGGCGTGGTCACGTGCTAATAATCACAATCCATAGGGAGTGGTCATGTGCTAATAATCACAACCCGCACGATGTGGTCACATGCTAATAATCACAATACACACTGTGTGGTCACATGCTAATAATCACAATACACACTGTGTGGTCACGTGCTACTTGTCCGATCCATATCACACAGAAAGAAGATATACAAGAATACATGTACATGATCAATGAATATCAAGTTTCATACGCCTGGACCGGTATAAATGAAACTAACACTTCGAAAACTTGGCATAAAGCTATCGATCCTTCAAAGTATTAAGTAAAACTTGCAAGTGCTGCTCATGCTCCTCTCTACTATGAGAGTGAACCAGAATATCATCAATAAACACAATCACAAATAAATCCAAATAAGGCTTGAACACTTGGTTAATCAAATCCATGAAAGCCCTGGAGCATTGGTCAAACCAAATGACATCATCAAAAACTCATAATGACCATAACAAGTCCTAAAAGTTGTCTTAGGAACATCCGAAGCCCTAATCCTCACCTGACAATAGCTAGATCTCAAATCAATCTTAGAGAATACCTTGGCACCCTAAAGCTGATCAAACAAATCATCAATACGAGGCAGTGATACTCGTTCTTAATTGTAATATTGTTCAACTCTTGATAATAAATGCACATCCCTATAGAACCATCCTTATTCTTCACAAAAATATTGGCGCACCCCAAGGAGAATCACTTTGTCTAATGAACCCCTTATCAAACAAATCTTACAGTTGATCGTTCAATTCCTTCAACTCAGCTGAAGCCATGCAGTATAGTGAGATAAAAATGGGCTGAGTTCCCAGAACCAAATAAATGCAAACGTCAATATCCCTATCATATGGCATGCTCGGTAAATCTACAGGAAATACCTCCCAAAACTCTCTCAAAACCAGTACTAAATCTATAGGGACCTTCGCACAAGAATCTTGAAAGTAAGGCAAATATGCTAAACACTCCTTCTCAAATATGCGCCGAGACTTCATAAATGAGACCACCCTACTCAGTGAAGGGACAAGGGTCCTTCTCCACTCTAATCTAGGCAACCGCGACATAGCTAACATCACAATCTTGGCATGACAATCCAAGATAGCATGATATGAGGAACCAATCCATACCAAGAATAACCTCAAAATCCACCAACTCCAATAACAAGAGATCAATTATAGTATCAAAAACATTAATAATAATAGCACAAGATCGATACACCCGGTCAACTACTATAGAATCCCCAATCAATGTGGACATAAAAGCAGGAATATCAAGAGAATTATGAGATATACTCAAGTACAATGCAAAATATGAAGACATATAAGAATATGTAGAACCCGGATCAAACAACATTGAAGCATCTTTATGATAGACTGAGATAATACCTGTAATACTACATCAGACAACTCCGCCTTAGGCCTACCCGAGAATGCATAATAACGGGGTTGAACCCCACCAGCTTGTCCTCCACCTCTATGATGACCTCTATTTGGATGACCCCCATCTCTAGTTGGCTGACACCTAACCATAGCTATCTGGCGGGTGGTGTAGCAACTGGTTCCAGAATCATAGCACGAGTACCTGTTGTGGCATACTACTCTGCGACCTAGGACAAAACCTCGCCTCGTGCCTCAATTCCCACGCACATAGCAACCCTTTTACTGATGTGGTTGCTGAATCTGAAACTGTCCCTAACGACCTGAATAACCACCATGGTAACTCTATATCGGAGGTGCACTAATGGGAGCTGGAGGTGCTCTAAATTTTGGATGCTCGGAACTAGGTCCATAAGCACTATGGCCACCTGATGTACCATGAGAAAACTAGAGTGTTGACTGTACTGGTCAAATAGCAAGACCTTTATCAAAGTGACCCTTGCCTCAAGACGAGGCACCACTGAAACCACCCAAATGACGAGGCCTCTTATAAGATGTTTCCTCTGTCTCCTGGCCACAAATACGCTCAATCATCCTAGCAATCTCCACTACCTGAATGAATGACGTCTCAGTCTCGGCCTCCCTAGCCATCTGACGTCTAATACCACAGACAAGCCCCTCTATGAACTTTGTACCTTCTCCCTCTTAGTAGATATTAGGATAGCTGCATGAAGAGACAAATAAACAGACCTCGTCTCATATTGGATAACTATCGTACCACCCTATTGAAGATGCTCAAACTGGTTGCGTAGCTTATCTCTCTGAGTGAGTGGGATGAACTTCCCCAAGAACAATTGTGAAAATTGAGCCCAAGTAAAAGGAGGTGACCCTAGCGCGGCTCATCTCATAAGTTTACCACTACCTCTTGGATGAACCCTGCATCTGGAAGATATTAAAATCAACCCCTTGACTCAAGTTGTCCCAAATTGTGCCAGATCTCATGACATCGATCCAAGAACTCCTGAGCATCCTCTGAAGGTGACAACTGAAGTGAGGAGGAAACAACTTCTGGAACTTATCCATCCTCTTTAGCTCATCAACTAACATCACAAGCCTAACCTCAGGCTGTACAGTAATAATAGGCTGAACCACCCCAACTGGTAACACTCATAGGGTCTTATATCCATGAGCCATCTACTCCAGAGTACGAGCGGCGAGAGTCTGAGCTCCTCCTCCGGCCTAAGAAGCGGCTGGTGCCATAGGAAGCACACCTGCCTGAGCCATGCTCTTCATAAGGCCAACCATACGGTCCAAGGCATCCTAAAGCAATAGATAGCAATAAATCCCTTTAGAATATGTGGTGGCCTTACTGGCTCACCCTGAGCTGGAATCTTATTATCTAGATCCATTTGGGGCTCGACTAATGCTGCTTTCGCATGAGCACGGAAAGTTTCAGGTGTTGCTACATGTGCCTTAGGCTGGCTCTAGCTCTGTGCCTGCCCTGACCTCTACCTTGGCCTCTACCCCTCGTAGAGCCTACAAATAGGGTATTCGGCTCCTGATCAGCTGCGACTGAAGCACGTGTCCTCACCAACTGTGAGAAAATAAGAGAATGATGATTCAAACTATAGGATAGAAAAAAAGTCGCATAACAGAGAATAACGTGAAGTTTTCTCAAATCCTTATAGCCTCTCGAAGATAAGTACAGATGTCTCTATACCGATCCTTAAGACTCTACCAAGCTTGCTTGTGACTCGTAAGATCTATGCAACCTAGTGCTCTAATACCAACTTGTCACGATCCAAAACCCAACCATGGGGTCGTGATGGCGCCTAACACTGCTTGCTTGGTAAGCTAACACTTATATATAATAAAAGGACAAGACTAACATAAGACAACATATTCTCATAATAAAGAGTAATACGAAAAAATACATAACGAGTCTGAGCCTGAAGTCCATCTAATGACCTCCCAGATCTGGTGTCACTGAGTCCATGACCTCCTGAAGCATTGACTAGTATAGCGTCTGAAAGGATAAACATTGTTTGATACAACTAAACAATAATATGAGAAATGGAAAGGTAACTTCAAGGCCTGTGGACAAAGTGTAGCACTACCTCGAGTCTCCTCAAATCAACAAGCTAATCAACCTTCTAAGCGCCCACTAGGTCCAATATCAGAATCTGCACAAGAAGTGAAAAAGTGTAGTATGAGTATAACTGACCCAATGTACTCAGTAAGTGTCGAGCCTAACCTTGACGAGGTAGTGATGAGGCTAAGACAAGACACCTGCTATATAGGAATGTGCAGTTAAATAACGAGAGATATAGCAATTAGGCTTATAAGGAAAAATAGCAAGTAAGATAGCAAAAGAGATAACAAGTGAGCTACAAATGTAATAGCAAGAAAAAGTAGTACGAGGAATAACGAAAGAAACAATTAAGGAAAATAATAACTATATTTTCTCAAATAACACAATCAAGCCTTTCACAACAACTCAAGTCCAAGACAATGACAAAATAACCATGAAAGTAACATAGCCAAGCTTTCAATCCGCATAGCAGATCAGGGAATAAGAGATATCATATCAAGTATCACGACAACACCCTTCGTACATTTACTCTCATCCTCACAAGCACGGAAATACTCTTCGTGTATATTAACTATTTTTCACAAGCATGGAACACCCTTCGTGCAATAGTAATAATATAAAGAAGCACAGAAACAACCTTCGTGCATAATCACTCTTCCTCACAGCGCGAAAAAACCCTTTGTGAAAGGCACTCTTCCTCACAAAGCATAAATATATAAAATAATACCAAGCAATGTGAGAAGCACAATCAACATCAAGAAGAATGATTAAATGTAACACACCACATGAGAGATAACTATTACTTTTGCAATAATAGCCAAACCAACATTTCAAGAATTTTAACGCCCAATATCTCAACAAACTCAACATAGCTATTAACATGAAGTAGATTAATCGAGGAGTTTCATAATCTATTTAGAGCATGGAAGGGAAAACATAAACCAACATGACATAAATAAAGCTAGTTCTACTTGCAAGCTTAACCCACAACAAACACATATATACGCATCACCTTGCATATATGTCGCCCGCAACACATATAGCACGTAGCAAATTGACCCCACTACATCCTAATTTCCTTAAATCATTGTTAACCAAGACATTCCTATTTTCAGAACTAATAAGCAATCCAATGCCCTTTTTCTTTTAGAAAAATCCTCCAAAGCACTCGAATCTAGTCAAATAATGCTTAAACAAGTCAAAATAAGCTTTGGAAACTACCCTAGCATAAAAAAGATTTGATTTTTAACATATTTGGAAAAGTCAACAAAAAAGTCAACTTGGCCAGCTTGATCGAAATCCGAAATCAAGACCAAATCCCGATTAGTAATTTATCTCCGAGTTCAAATATATGATTTATTTCAAGATTCGACCTCAAATCGAGGTCTAAATCTCTAAAATATAAAATCCTAAGTTTCTACCAAAAAAACCCTATTTTAACCCTATAAATCTTTGATCTAGAGATAAAAATCTATGAAAAGTAATGAAAATTAATCAAAACAAGTTAAAGTTACTAACCCTTGAGGCTGGGAAGAAAATTCTATCCAAAAATCGCCTCCCACAAAGTCTATGTCTCAAAACTGGAATAAAATAAGCTAATCCCAAAATTATTTTTACCCAACTGCAGATGTTGTAATTGTGAACTCGTATTCGCAATTACGCAACTCACAAATTCGAAACACTGATCGTAAATGTGAAATGTCCCCTGAGCCTCAGAAGTCGTAAATGTGACACTCTCACTTCATAGTCGTGATCATTGCAAATGCGTTCTCAGCTTTGCAATTGCGAAGCTAGTCTGCCCTACCCATACTTCGCAAATGCGAGGTATACTTTGCAGTTGCGAACCTCGCATTTTCAAGCAAATTATCACAATTGCGATGACTGCAGCACCATCAATTCCAAACTTAGAAAATCAACCCAAATCAATCAGAAACTCACACGAGATCTTGGGGATAAATCTCAAATATATAAATCTCATACGAAGTTGCTCATAATCTCAAAATATCAAAATAACATCTAAAATATAGAATCAAGCATCAAAACTCAAAGACTTTCTAGTGCTCATAAGTTCAAATTCCAACTTTCAACAATAAGTGCTGAAACGGTCTTGGGTCACCTGGAACCCAAGCCAAATATATGTATAAGTCCAAAATTATCG
Source organism: Nicotiana obtusifolia (assembly GCA_002018475.1). Classification (NCBI taxonomy): domain Eukaryota; kingdom Viridiplantae; phylum Streptophyta; class Magnoliopsida; order Solanales; family Solanaceae; genus Nicotiana; species Nicotiana obtusifolia. The sequence goes on from MCJB01051887.1 coordinate 34,259, forward strand.
TATGAACTTACCAGAATCGTCAAAACATAGATCCTAGATCGTTTACCAAGAATATTGACCGTGGTCAATTCCAACAACTTTAAAGTTTCAAAATTAAGTTTTCTTTGTAAAAACACATCTAAACTTTCCGGATGTCACGACTCCAAATCCACAAGTCGTGATGGCACCTAACCCAACCCGCTAGGTAAGCCAACAATCACATGATATCAAGGAAAATGGAATAACATGGTCTAATAACTCAACAGCGGAAGAATATCATAAAAGTATATGAGAATAAAGCCAAGCTGCTATTACAAACAACCCCAAAATCTAGTGTCAACGAGTACACGAGCACTACTGAATAATAAGGTACTAGCAAAATCCTTTAATACAACTGTCTGAATGTAAGAACTGTAAAGATAAAGATAATAGAAAGAGGACTTCAAGGACTGTGGACAATATTTCAACTACCTCGTAGTCTCCCAAAAGTTAGCAACAACTCAAGCCTGAAAATCACCTCGACCGGATGTAACTGGATTTGCACATAAAGTGCAGAGTGTAGTATGAGTACAACCGACCAAATGTACTCAATAAGTAACAACACTAACCTTGGGTTGAATGCAGTGACGAGCTTAGAACAATAATCAAATGCCAATACCAATAACCAATAACAGTTCAAAATATAAGGACAAACCGTAGAGACAGTAGCTCAATGATATCAAGATCATCTTATTCACATTTCAGAATTTTAGGCAAGCTTTCAAGTATAACAATTAAAGCCCAACAAAGATATATCAAGTTAATTATCATTTAGCATGAGGAAGTACATCTCTATGACTACATGTCAAGTATACATGTAAATCAACAATATCATGGTGGATCCATCAAGAATATTTATACTTAGCACTATACGGATGCCTGTCATAACTGCCCATCATCAAGCATGTATATGAAATGTTGTGCTTGCGCTAAATGCTGGCATGTCAGACTTCGAAGGGGCGGATCCTGCCCAAGAGTGAGGTCTGGTGCACGTGTCGCCCCAAAACAATAACACTTAGCCCAATATGGGCCTAGCGTACGTGTCACCTCAAAATTAGTACCAAACCGGCTCTAAGGCCCAAACTCAGTCATTTGTCATTCAAGTCTCAGATAAACACATCTCGAATACTCAGTTTAATAGAATTACCCTTAAGCGGTATCAACAACATGTGACGAATCAAATAAGAAGTACTGAAGACAAAAATATTATTCATGGATATAATATAACCTAGCGCGTACGTCACTCCAATATCTTTCATATAACGTAGTTCTTAGAGTTAAATACCCTAAAATTCAAGTTTAGATGTGTTACTTACCTCAAAGCGCGCAACTCAATGCTCCAACAAATCCTTGCCACGCGAATTGGCCTCCGAACGACTCAAATCTAGTCAAAGCAACTTAATCCCATCAATAATAGCTGTAGGAAATAATTCCAAAAGATAAAGCTAACATCTTTAACCAAAACAAAAAAGTCAACCCAAGAAGCCAACCCCGGGCTCTAAATTACGAGTCCAACCATACTAAATTCATCCAATTCCATCCACAAATCGACCTCTAAATCCTTAATTTTCATTCTCCAACAATATAGGGTGTGTTTGGTATAACGGAAAATATTTTCAAGAAAATATTTTCTTAAAAAACAAGTAGTAATCTTGCTCATTTTTGGATGTTTAGTACGCAAATTAAGGAAAAGTAACTTCTTAAGAGTGTTCATAAATAATTTAGATACAATAAACATGAAGCCATAACCTTTCAAACCAACAACTTTCCGAACCCACAATTTCCATAAACTTCCGAACCGCTAAACTTTCGAACCCGTAGACTCTATAATTTCTAAACCCCCAAACTTTCAAACACATAAATCTTCGAACTCATAACTTTAGAACTAGTAAAATTTCGAACCTGTAAATTGAAAATGAAAAAATCAGAACTGAAAATATAATTATTTTTTCCTGGGGGAGGGGGGTAGGAGGGGGGGG
>MCJB01051887.1:36479-54400 GCA_002018475.1 Nicotiana obtusifolia
AGCAGGGTGGGTGGGGATGGAAAAGAAAAAAAATTGAAATGTGAAAAAAAGCATTTTTGGAGAGAGGGGGTGGGAGAGGTAGGGTAGCAGAGAGAAAGGGGAGGGGTTTAGGGTTAGATGTGAGGGTAGGTAGAGCTTTTGGAAAATATTTTCCTAAACTTTTTCTAGGGAAGTCATTTTCCTCCAATTTCAAGAAAATATAATATCTTGGAACCAAATTATTTTGTGCAACCAAATCATACCAAACACACCCATAGTCTAAGATCCCCAATTTTCTCCTCAAATACACATAATCTAGGTGTGAAAATCAATGGGTAAACAATAAATATCAATAAAAGTGACAAATCTTCACTTACCTCTTTAATTGTAGACAAAACCCTCGCAAAAATAGCCCCTAGCGAAGCTCCACAAGTCCAAAATGAGAGAAAAAATCGAAATCCTTCGTTATAGTCTCTGCCAGTGAAATTGCATCTGCGATACAAATCTTCACTTCTCCGGAACCGCATCTGCGGTCAAATTTTCGCATCTGCGGAAGTCACTCAGACTCTCGACCAAGCGCACCTGCAGCTCGAGATGCGCACCTGCGGGACCGTTTCTGCGGTCCCTCCTGCGCTTCCACACCCGCGGAGACTTTTCGCTTTTGCGGCTCCATCCCATCCTGCCCATTTTCGCTTCTGCGGACCTTCTTGCGCAGAAGCACATCCGCTTCTTCGGAATAACCTCAGCACCCGAGGCCCCTCGGACCCCATCCAAACATACCAACAAGTCCTAAAACACGTTATGAACTTAGTCGAAACTTCAAATCATATCGAACAACATCAAAACTACGAATCGCACTCCAATTCAAGCCTAATGAAACTAATAAACTTCCAACCTCTAAAACCAATGCCGAAACATATCAAACCAACTCCGATTGACCTCAAATTTTGCACGCAAGTCATAAATAACACAACAGACCTATTCTAACTACCGAAACAAAAATTTGAGCCCGATATCAATAAAGTCAATTCTCGATCAAACCTCTCAACTTTCCAGACCTTTAACTTCTAACTTTCGCCAATTCAAGCCAAAATGACCTACAGACATCCAAATCAATATCCGGACATGATCCCAAGTCCAAAATCACCATACGAAGCTATCAGAACCATCAAAACTCCATTCCGGAATTCTTTACACAAAAGCCAAACTCCGGTCAACTCTTTCAACTTAAGGTTCCAACCTTGGGACTAAGTGTCCCAATTCACTCCGAAACATCTCTTGAACCAAACCAACCACCCTGAAAAGTCACATAGCCACAAATGAACATAGAAGAAGTGATAAATAGGGGAACGGGGCTGCAATACACAAAACAACCAGCCTGGTCGATTTAGACATGTAATTTTTGACCCACACGTTAGAGTCGCCTCTAATAATCATAATATCTTTAGAATAAATATTTGAGCTTATTTCTGTAGGAGTTCCTTTTATTTATTAAATCTAATTCTATTTTTAGATACAAAATTGAAAATATCAAAACAGTACCAAGCTTTTATCTTTATTAATATTACTAAATTCAATCAAAGTCTTATATCTTTTGGGGCTTGGTGTTCAGATTTTTGTTTTAGCCTAATCTCATAAATATGGAGCCGAAATACAAGTCCAATTTCAGTGGCCCAGTAACCCAATCCCTTTCCTTATCTGCTGCGTAATCCTAACAAACTCTAACATAATATTCTCTCACTCACGCAATAGGCACACACACTCCTCACACACGATCCCACTACTCAACTAACTAATCTGGGAAGATCCTTCTAGAGAGAGGAGACGGTTATTTTTCTTAGAGAACAAGGATAGAAGATTAAGGGGAGAGGGTCTGAGCAGTGAGAGAGGGAGAAGAGTTTTCACAGGAGTTGGGAGAATAGTCGAGAAAAGGAAACAGATAGAAATCAAAATGAGCGATTTGAAGAAGGTTATGAGATTATTACAAGTTTAGGTTAAAGCTCAGAAAACAAAAGCACCAAAAAGAGAGGTCATTCGATTTTAATTTCCTTCTTCCTCAATACGTCGAAAAACCCAAAACAGAGGGACCTCTATTCTTGCTTCCTTCAATTTCAGTTCAACTGTTCGGATTCGTTTCAGCTGCTAGTTCAAGTTCCGGTCGCAGTTTGTTGTCCCTGTTGCTTGTATTGACGTTCAAAATCACTACAGATTCTCATTTAGGTTCAATTCCTAATTCTTTCTCATCTTGTTTAGTATGATAAAAGTACAATAGAGTCGTGGGTGTTTGTCTCCAATTTGTTGATTTCATGAATTGATAAGCTCAAATTACACCATAACAAGTAATGTAAAAGTGATTGATGTTTAACAAAGGAAAAATCGAAACAACAATCAAATCATTTGCGTTGTGGTGTTGAATCTGCAACCGCATAACTGATATGCGGTTCGCATTTTGGACCTAATTGTCAGAAACGTAGGATCAATCTGTGTTCGGTGTTGAATCTGCGGCTGCATAACTGATATGCGGTCTGCATTTTTAACTTGATTATTGCATTTTTGACATTAAAACCTTGCCCAGGACTCTGCTCCAATTTGCGATCTCAGCGTGCGATTTGCGGTTCGCATATACGATCTGCAATCGCAGATATGATCGCATTTTGACACTGGACACTGCCTAAGATCTTGTGCTGATCTGCGACCCTTTAGGCGGGGTATGCGGTTCGCATGAGGGATATGCAATAGCATATTCCCATTTGCAGTAATGTTCTGCTCTTTTCTTGTCTTCTATGGCTTTTTGGGACCGGGTTTGGTTAAATGCATGAAATAAAAGTTAAAAGAACAAGGCCATGAACTGAATTATTTTTTTTTAATTTAGATCTTATTTTCTTATTTTATTACATTGCTCGCTAGTAGCATGTTTAGGCCGATCACACTTGGGTAGGCAATACTAGGATATTTTGTTATTTTTTGAGGTGAGAGGTCGTTCCTTAGTTGAATTTATCCGGGGAATGCCCTGAAGGACTTATGTATTTGACATTCCGGGGAATGCCCCGAGGTATTTGTATGTGAAGGCCAAAAGTGAAACTCATAGTGTTTCAGTTTTAGTTTTATTTTCCTTTTATTAGGTGGGAGCGACCTCGAACCCCTTGTGCATTTGTTTTTTTTTCTTGTTTGGTGTTTGTTTCAATTCGAATATTCTAAAAGCCAATTAAATTGAGTACACAACCGTGATTTTCACGGGACCCGGAGAATGCCTAATACCCTCTTCCCGAGTCAAATGAACCCCCTTACCCAAATCTCTGATATGAACTTGGCTTCAGCCTAAGTTCTAAAAATGGTGGCCTGGCACACCAGAATCAATTGTCAGGTGGCGACTCTAAGTTTCCCTTTTAAATATTATCTTTTGTCACTTTCAGAATTGAAAACCCCTTTGCAAGAGTTATTAAGCCTTTTAACCAAAAAAGGGTTTAGTAATGTCTTGCTCGAAAAAGGAGGAGTGACAGCTCTGGCGACTCTGCTGGGGAATATATTCATATTGTTGCGGGTTCAAGCTAGTACTTGATTTTTTGGCTTTTAAAATGTTTGGTTGAGTTTTGTGCTTTTCGTTAGCTTGACTTGATTTTTATTATGCTTTCATATTTTGTTATTTGCTAGTTGCTTATGTGTTTACAGTTTTGCTTTATGTGTTTATCGCTTTATAACTGTCATCATATGCATTACCCGGTCAATTCTTTCTGCAACAAGTCTCGGAGCACGCGTCGCGTGCACGAACTCTTTATTGAGTCACCTTTAATTTAGGAGGGGAAGCCGACGGACGTATGGAGTGGGTGGAAAGCTTGAGCAGCCACTATCGACCGTACGCTTTCCCCCAACTACTTTGTTAGTGAACCCCAAACTTAGGTCAGCCTTTAGGTCATTTTTATTTGCATCATATCATTTAGACCTAGTAGGGCTCGGTCCCAGGCACCGTGTCCCTTTGTAAGAAACCTATTCAAATTATGTCAAAATGGGCCCGTGGCCCAATACGACGTTTAACCATCCTACGTGCTAATTGTTGCATCTGTGAGAGTAAAAAGGTCATTTGGCAGACCGATGTCTTGGAAAGAAGGGTGAAAATGAAACAAATGGGGCCCCACTGGTTTTTTTTTTCATATTCTTTTCCGAAAAAAAGAAAAAAAATCAAAAAAAGAAAGGAAGATTTTGCATTTTTCATCATTTTCCAAGAATTCAAAAGAAAAATCCAAGAGTTTTACATCATTTTCCAAGAGACAAAATCTAATTTTTAGTTGCATCTTTCTAAATTACGCGAACCCGATTCTCGTCTTTCAGGCGGGATACGTAGGCAACCCACATAGGGTCCGGTCTTCCTAGTAAGTCTTAGGTTCTTGGCTTCCGGGGTCGTAAACTCTTGCTTGTTTAGCCACTTTTGGGCCACATCGGCAATTCTTGCAAAATAGGATTATTGCAAAAGTAGCTCAATCACAGTGTCATATCACTCTAAGGTCCGTCCATATCGGGTTTGCATCCCTAGCCACGTTCGACATATCGGTCATTTTTGCAAAGTAGTCCATTTTTGCCAAAATAATTCTTTAAGACCATGATTGTCGGGATATTAGAGTCAAGTAGGCTTCAAGTGTAGTATTTCTCATGCTTAGGGGTCAACTTTGTTGGGATTGTACCAATAGTCACCTTCAACCGCCTAGGCCCGTCTGCAAATATAGCCGAACTATGTCTTGCATTTGTCCACCAGGAAATGTTGTGGTGTCGTAGTAGTGTTCCTATTAATTAACCATGTTCCCTTCATTCAGGTATGGATCCTCTGATTCGATCCAAAGTACTGATGGTGGTAAAGATTCCTAAGAAATTGGTCAAGTGGTGGAATATGTTTTCATCGTTAGAGCATCATGAGTTGATGCATAAATTGGGCACCCTAACTTCTCTTCTTGATATCACACCCCTCCCGGACTTAGTGGAGGCGATGCTGACCTACTGGAACCCGCAGAACTTGACTTTCAAATTTGAGGAGTGTGAGATGACTCCTACTCTAGCGGAAATATCCGGTCTCACCCATTTAAGTTATATAGGCAAGAATATGATACTTCCCCGGACCACTCTAGGACAAGATTCCTCAATGACCTGGGCCTAAAAGATAACAAGAATTTAAAGTGCCTTGAGCAGTCTTGGATATCCTTGGATTATTTGTTTGCTAGATTTGGACCACATGATAGTTTTGACGTCTTTTGGGATGAGTTCTGCACAACCAAAGCAAAATGGCAAAGACGTCGCCTCGAAGCTTTCAGTCTTGCTTTATTAGGGTTACTGGTTTTTCCATTAGACGAGAGGCACATTGGTACTCGTCTACAGTCGGTGGTGATGGAGCTATTTCATGAGAAGCAACACAAAACTGTTACTGTTGAGCCAATGATCTTAGCAGAGTTGTACCGAGCCCTGAGTGAAGTAAGGGGAGGTGTCAGGTATTTTGAGGGAAGTAATCTTTTGCTACAATTATGGATGATGGAGCATTTGCACACAACATCTTTACTTTGTCCCATCGATCGTGCTTCGAGGGATCGGGTGGTATGCATCGAGCGTAGGATGAAGTCCCCCAAGTTCACGTACCCAATAGGTGTCACAGCTTGGATTGAATTCCTTGGTTCGAGGACAAATGAGAATGTTCTATGGGTTTACCTTTGGCTACCTTTAGATGATATCTTGGTAGAATGCCTCATGCAGCCTTTCCTGATGCTGTTAGGACTCCAGTGTGTCAGGCCATATACGCCGGTCAGGGTAATGCGACAGTTGGGTAGACGACAAGAGGAGCCTCCAACTTTGAACCTTCGGAGGTACATCAGGAATCTTAGCAATAAGCTGGTTGACGAAATAAAGTATGTGCAATACTGGAACAATGCAAAGAGGATGAAGAAAGATACATTAGTAAAAGATATTGGCAGGCCCGAGTGTACTCAGGAATACTTGATCTGGTTGCAGTCCGTCTCACTAGGGGTCAGCACCCCATTGCCAGCACAACTTAGGGGGCGGGCAGTTCAGACAGATGATTTTGAGGAAGCATCGGACCAAGATTCCCAGGATAAGTTTGAATTGATAAAGTCTCAGTTAGCGGAATTGACAGCAAAAGTGGAGCAGCATGGGCAATATTTGTTTAGGGTTGATCTTCAGGAGGCAGGGGCACAAGCCAGGACCTTCTTTCCTAGCATCGGTGTTTCTCTACGGGGCATGTTGCAAGCTTGGGCACGACGGATAGCCCATGACCATCCCGGCCAGGATAGTCGCATTCAGGAGCAATTTGAGGATCCATTCTGTTTAAATGTTTTAAGATTGTCTCATGTTGTCTTTATTTTCATGACTTGTCTAGGAATATTGAATCCTTTAGGTAGTGCCAAAGTCAGTTAAAGTGTAGTCAAGCGTGCCAGGTCTTCCATCATCAAACTTTAAATGAAAATCCCGAATTATATTTTTCCATCACTTTTCCAGAAACATGCTTGGTTTGATTCATGATACACGGGCCACTTATTTTGGACCTTTATCAAGTTATTTTACATTAAAAGAGAGCGAAATGATAAAAGTGTCAGAAAATAAAGAGAAGGCAAGATTGAAACAATCATATCGGGATGATGCCATATGACCTTGCAACCCTCACAGCCATTTTAGAACCATTATTTGTTGCTAGGTGCATTCCACATAATGTGATATTATTATCTGATAAATGCCCTAACGCTAAAATGGTGGTTTTGTGTTGTTGTCCTCTGTTATTCTCTAACTATTTCCAGGAAGGTGGTTAGTTTGTTGGCATCCTGGCAAGTCATCCATATAACACCCGATCAAAGCGTCAAACAGTCGTGGCTAGTAAGGAAATAGACATGCAGTTGTAGACCCGCCGAGAGAGGTTATTGAGTTGGAATCGGAATTACAAGAGGAAGTCCGGAGGTTGAAACATCAGATGGCAGAAATGTATCAGGCATGGATTAAGGGACACCCTCCACCCTCGTTCCCTACTAACTACACAGAAAATCCTGCTTCCATTCCACCACTTTCTCAATCCCATATGGCCAATATCATCAACCTTTCCCCACAACCCGCACCCAGTTTCACCCCTTACCACAATTACCCTGGCACTTCGGCCCAAACTTTTCATGCTCCACCAGCCAAAACAACCTCGTACCCTGCTCTGACATTTGCTCCTATTTTTGTACCCCAACAACAAACTACCTTTCATCGATCCTCTAGCGAGCCCGCATTTCCCGCCCCAGATGCCCATTACCATACACCGGAGCCCACTTTCAAAGTCCCAGAACCCTACTCCTACACCCACCAGTTTGAGCCTCATGTCGAGACTGACAGGCCACCCAAGAACGCAGAGCAGGAAGAGATGTTTAGGAAGTTACAGAGTCTCGAGCAATCATTAAGAAATATGCAAGGGTTGGGAAACCAGGTGAGTGTGGTCTATAAGGATTTATGTTGTTTCCCGATGTTCAACTGCCTGCCGGTTTTAAGATGCACAAGTTCGACTTGTATGACGGACATGGGGATCCTGTTGCCCATCTAAGGGGTTATTGCAGCAAAATAAGAGGCGCCGAAGGAAAAGATGAATTACTAGTGGCCTACTTCAGCCAAATTTTGAGTGGGGCAGCTTTAGAATGTACACCCCTCAGGACATTAACAGGTGGTACACTTGGGACGATATGGCTCAGGCCTTCGCCCGACATTTCCAATACAATATAGACATTGTTCCAGACCACCTAGCTTTGACCAAGATGGAAAAGAAATCCAGTGAAAGCTTTAGAGAATATGGTTTCCGATGGAGGGAGCAAGCTGCACGAGTCAATCCTCCAATGGAAGAAGACGAGATGGTTAAGTACTTCCTCCAAGCCTTGGAGACCACTTACTATGGAGACCACTTACTATGGACACTTGATCTCAGCCATTGGTAAGTCTTTCAATGATGTGGTGAAGATGGGAGAAATGGTGGAAGAGGGGCTCAGTCCAGTAAGATCATGAGTTATTTTGCTATAAAAGCAACCACTCAAGCAATCCAGAGTGGTACCGGAAGTTTTCTAGGCAAGAAGAAGAAGGAAGATGTCGCTATGGTTGTCTCCTGATCATGGCAGGGCCAGAGAGGTTCACCTCATCAATACACTTATCCTCGACCTCGATCTCAAACTTACACCCAAGCTCCATATAACATCCCTCAACATCACTTTTCCTCGCCAAGCCTCCGAGACTTAGCCCGACCACCCCAATATTTTGTCCACCATGCCCAGTCATATGCTCCACCCCCTTCTTACCCACAATGGCGTGCCCCTATCCCACAGAATACCTACCCAGCTCCACAAAATGCCTATCCATCTCCACAACCGTATCAAAACCCCAATGGTCCACATTTTCGACCAAAACCAGAGTATAGGAGAGACAGGCAGCAGCGAAAACAAACTTTTACCCTGCTAGGAGAATCATATCCCAGTCTATTCCAAAGGCTAAGGCAGTTGGACGTTTTGAGGCCAATTGAGTCAAAAATACCAAACCCTCCTCCAAAGAACCTCGATTATTCCATAAGATGTGCTTACTGTTCTGATGCCCCAGGCCATGACATAGAAAAGTGTTGGCACCTAAAACGGGCAATCCAAGAGCTCATTGATACCAACCAAATTGTAGTCCAAAACCCAGACACTCCAAACATTAACCTAAACCCTCTCCCTGCCCATGAAGAGAACAGGGAACCCAAGAAGTATTATAAGTCCGTCATGATGATTCGGGCCAGTGAAAACAATTTGGTCAAGGATCCAAACTCCACCAAAGCAAAGCCCGTGATAGTTGAAGGGGCAACAGAAAAGCCGAGCCCGCCCAATTTGAACCACCAGTGTTGGTCGTGAAAGGGATGTCAAAGGATATTGCGGCAAGTCCAGAAAGCTCAAAAGTGGTAGTGCCGGGGATTCCAAGTAAGCTTATCCTAGTTGTGAAAGGGGCTCCCATTACCCCTATCATCATTAAACCAGTAACCCAACCACCGATGGTTGATACCAAAGCTGTTCCGTGGAATTACAAGCAAGTGATAGTGACATACAAAGTAAAAGAAGTGGAGGAAGATGTAAATGAGACTGGAGGATTGACTCGTTCTGGGAGATGTTTCGCCCTAGAAGAACTAAGGAAAACCAAGCCATTCAAAGATAGCCAAATGCCAATAAAGAAATCGGTTACCGAGGAAGAGGCTGGGGAGTTCTTGAAGAAGATGAAGGGACAGGATTATTCCATTATAGAGCAGTTGAGGAAAACACCTGCTCAGATTTCTCTTTTCTCTCTGCTGATACATTCAGATGAACATCGCAGGGTCTTGATGAAGATTTTAAATGAGGCACATGCTCCTGATAAGATCACAGTAAACCACTTGGAAAAGATAGCTGGCAAGATTTTCGAAGCAAACAGGATCACTTTCTTGGATGACGAACTTCCTATCGAGGGTACAAAACACAACCGAGCTCTTTATCTCACAGTGAAGTGCGAAGATTCTGTTGTTTCGAGGGTTTTGGTTGACAATGGTTCTAGTGCAAATATTTGTCCTTTCTACTCTGCAAAAACTTAAGATTGGCACCGAAAGGATCCGCTTGAGCAATGTGTGCGTTCGAGGCTTTGATGGAGGGGGTAAAGATTCTGTTGGAGACATAATGCTCGAATTGTCAATAGGGCCAGTTGAGTTCACCATGAAATTCCAAGTGTTAGACGTAGCTGTCTCCTACAATCTGTTGTTGGGAAGGCCTTGGATACATGCTGCCAAGGCAGTCCCGTCCTCTTTGCATCAAATGGTTAAATTTGAGTGGGACAGGCAGGAAATAGTTGTGCACGGTGATGAGGATTTGTCAGCCTGCGTTGACACAATTGTTCCATTTGTTGAAGCTGAAGATGATAAAGGACCTTGGGTCTTTCAAGCTTTTGAAATAGTTTCGGTTGATAAGATCACTGAAGGAAAATGCATTCTGGGTCCCAAGTTATCCTCCGCATCTGTCATGGTCGCGAATGAAATGTTGAATAATGGTTTCGTGCCGGGCAAGGGTCTGGGATCATCTCTGCAAGGTATTGTGCATCCAATATGCCCCAACGGGAATTATGGTACATTTGGTTTGGGATTCACGCCCACAGAAGAGGACATGAAAAGGTTTAAGAATCCAAAACAGAAGGTATGGTCACTCTCCAAGCCAGTCCCACACATCTCCAAGTCTTTTGTCAAACCAGGAGTCGAAAAACCTCCAACCTCCTTAATCCCAGAACCTGTGGTCAATGATGATGAAGAGATAACCAAGGGGTCTCGAAGTCTTTTCAAAGAGGTCAATATGGTAGAGGTTGGTGAAGGCTCTAGTAAAGCAGATGTGCAGCTTGTCGACCCGAACGTGAAGCTTAGCAATTGGGAAGTTACTCCTCTCCCCACCAGGAAGGAGTTTTGGTAGTTTGCTTTATTTCCTTTTCTGTTATCTAGGTCGTTCCAGGGTTGTAATCCGGATCTTTCTTTGTTTTTAAGTTTTGCTTATCTGGACGCTCAGACTTTTCTATCCTATTATTTTCAATGAAATGCAATTTCCCGTTTTCCATTATTCTTAATAGTGTTTTATCTTTGTTTCTTTTGTACAGTTCTTTTTATGCTAGTTGCAGTGACATGACATGCATGAGGAATTTTCACCCGAGTTTTAAAAGCCAATCTAATTCTGAAATAACAATCCAAGAAGTAGAATATGATGATGAAATAGAATATGATGAAGAAGCAACATTTGAGCAAATCAGCAAAGAGCTAAAACAATTTGAAGAAAAATCGAAACCTAATTTGAGTGAGACTGAAGGAATCAATTTAGGGGACCAGGATGATGTTAGGGAAACCAAGATAAGTGTGCATCTAGAACCACAAGTGAAGGAAGAAATAATCAAAATATTGTTTGAATACAAAGATGTCTTTGCCTGGTCATATGACGAGATGCCGGGTCTGAGCACTGATCTGGTAGTCCATAAGCTGCCAACTGATCCAGCACTTTCCCCCGTCAAGCAAAAGTTGCGAAAGTTCAAGCCTGATATGAGTATGAATATCAAAGAGGAAATCACAAAGCAACTTATTGCAAAGGTCATTCGGGTCACTCGATATCCCATTTGGTTAGCCAATGTTGTGCCAGTGCCAAAGAAGGATGGCAAGACCAGGGTCTGTGTTGATTACCATGACCTCAACAAAGCAAGCCCAAAGGATGACTTTCCATTGCCGAACATTCACATTCTGATCGATAATTGTGCGAAGCATGAGATCGGGTCTTTTGTGGACTGTTACGCGGGATATCATCAGATCTTGATGGACGAGGAAGATGCAGAAAAGACAGCATTCATCATGCCATGGGGTACGTATTGTTATCGGGTAATGCCATTTGGTTTGAAGAATGCTGGGGCAACTTACATGAGGACAATGACTACAATGTTTCATGACATGATACATAAAGAGATTGAGGTTTATGTAGATGATGTGATAATAAAGTCAAAGAAACTGTCTGATCATGTCAAAGATCTGAGAAAGTTTTTCCAAAGGCTCCGCAAGTACAATCTCAAGCTCAATCCAGCAAAATATGCATTTGGTGTCCCGTCTAGGAAACTGCTGGGATTCGTGGTCAGTGGACGCGGTATTGAACTAGATCCGTCAAAGATCGAAGCCATTCAAGAATTACTGCCGCCAAGGAACAAAACAGAAGTTATGAGCTTACTTGGGAGGTTAAATTACATCAGTAGGTTTATTGCTCAGCTCACGACAACCTGTGAGCCCATCTTTAAGATGCTAAAGAAGAATGCCGCAGCCAGGTGGACTGACGAGTGTCAAGAAGCATTTGATAAGATCAAGAGGTACTTGTCGAATCCACCGGTGCTGGTCCCACTAGAGCCGGGGAGACCTCTCATTCTTTATTTAACAGTCTTGGACAACTCTTTTCGTTGCGTATTGGGACAGCATTACATCACAGGAAAGTAGGAGCAAGCAATTTATTATCTTAGCAAGAAGTTCACTCCCTATGAGGTTAAGTACACACTGCTTGAGAGGACATGCTGCGCCCTGACTTGGGTGGCACAAAAGTTGAAGCATTATCTGTCATCCCGCACTACTTACCTCATTTCTCGCGTGGATCCTTTGAGGTACATCTTTCAGAAACCTATGCCCACGGGAAGACTTGCAAAATGGCAGATTTTACTCACAGAGATTGATATCATCTATGTGACTCGGACCGCAATGAAAGCCCAAGCTTTAGCCGGCCACCTAGCCGAGAATCTGGTGGATGATGAATACGAGCCATTGAAGACTTATTTTCCTGATGAAGAGGTCATGCATGTTGACGATATTGACCACGACGAAAAACCAGGTTGGAAACTTTTCTTTGATGGAGCTACTAACATGAAAGGGGTCGGAATAGGGGTTGTACTTATCTCTGAAGTAGGGCAACACTATCCTGTAACAGCCCAGCTTCGATTTTACTGCACCAACAACATGGCTAAGTACGAAGCATGCATCCTGGGTCTAAGGTTAGCTATAGACATGGGAATCCAAGAAATACTTATTCTGGGAGACTCAGATCTTTTGGTCCACCAGATTCAAGGAGGGTGGGAAACTCGAGAGAAGCTCATACCCTATCGACAGTTATTGCATGATCTTTGTCAACGTCTCAGGTCAGTTGAATTTAAACATATTCCCAGGATTCATAATGAGATTGCTGATGCCTTGGCTACCCTAGTGTCAATGTTACATCATCCAGATAAGGTTTATGTCGACTCCATACATATCCAAGTTCGTGATCAACATGTCTATTGTAATATGGTGGAAGAGGAAATCGATGGCGAGCCTTGGTTCCATGATATCAAGGAATACATCAGGTCAGGGGTATATCCAGTATATGCTACAGGTGGCCAAAAGAGAACCATTCGACGTCTGGCCAATGGATTTTTCTTGAACGGAGGAATCTTATATAAGAGGACTCCGGATTTAGGATTGCTGAGATGCGTAGATGCTAAAGAAGTTTCAATTATCATGACCGATGTACATTCTGGAGTTTGTGGTCCACATATGAATGGGCATGTATTGGCAAAGTAGATACTTCGAGCAGGTTATTATTGGCTCACCATGGAACGGATTGTATCAGTTATGTTCGCCAGTGTCATCAATGCCAGGTACATGGTGCTTTGATTCATTCTCCTCCATCTGAGTTACACACAATGTCTGCACCCTGGTCCTTTGTTGCTTGGGGCATGGATATTATTGGGCCAATCAAGCCGGCGGCGTCAAACGGGCATAGGTTTATTCTGGTGGCCATTGATTACTTTACCAAATGGGTCGAAGCTGTAACTTTCAAGTCTGTAACCAAGAAGGCAGTGGTGGATTTTGTTCATTCAAACATCATTTGTCGGTTCGGAATCCCTAAGGTGATCATCACAGACAATGCTGCTAATCTCAACAGTCATTTAATGAAAGAGGTATGCCAACAGTTCAAGATTTTGCATCGGAACTCCACGCCATATCGCCCCAAGGAAAATGGAGCTGTTGGGGCTGCTAACAAGAACATAAAGAAGATACTTCGTAAGATGGTTCAGAGTTCTCAGCAGTGGCATGAAAAGTTGCCTTTTGCATTCCTGGCCTATCGCACTACTGTTCGCACCTCAGTGGGTGCAACTCCTTATCTGCTAGTATATGGAACTGAGGCAGTTATACCTGCGGAAGTTGAGATTCCATCTATTAGGATCATTGCAGAAGCTGAAATTGATGATAATGAGTGGGTCAAAACCCAACTCGAGCAGTTGAGTTTGATCGATGAGAAAAGACTAGCTGCAGTATGTCATGGCCAACTGTATCAGAAGAGAATGGCTAGAGCGTACAACAAAAAGGTGCGTCCTCGAAAATTTGAAGTGGGCCAGATGGTATTGAAACGCATTCTTCCTCATCAGGTGGAAGCCAAAGGCAAATTCGCCCCAAACTGGCACGGACCTATTTTGGAATCAGTAGCAGAAATAAGGAAAAGAAGAAGAAGAAAAGAAAGAAAAGAAAAGAAAGAAATAAAAAGAAGAAAAAAAAAGGAAAAAATAAGAGAAAAGAGAAAAAACGAAAGAAGAAAAAAGAAAAGAAAAAAGAAGAGAAAAAAGAAAAAGAAAAAAGAAACAAACAAACAAACAAAAGAAAAAGGAAAAATGTTTGAACTACATTTGACCTGATTCCTTTTAAGGATACGTAGGCAGCCTTACGGTTCGGTCTCATCAAAATAAAAATGACAAATCCCCCGCAGACCCCAAAGAAACTGGGGCAGAAGTTGAATTTGAAAGAACTGGTTCCAAAAGTTGTAGTGTTATCCCTATTATTATCTTGAATTATTTTGAGCCTTCATGCCGTCTTTTCTTTCTAACCCTGTCCAAAAGCCTACATTATGGTCCAAAGAAAGACCTTCCGATCAATCTTTGAGGATGTCGAGTCAAGCAATATAGAGACATGATTTGCATCAGGGGCAACACTCCCTTCACGAAATGAGAGAAATATAAAATGAGAGAGTCTTATCGATGAAAACCCTTACGGGCACCATAAGGCGATGGTGAGATGAGAGAAAATTTAAAATGAGAGAGTCTTATAGGTGAAAACCCTTATGAGCACCATAAGGCGATGGTGAGATGAGAGAAAATTTAAAATGAGAGAGTCGTATCGGTGAAAACCCTCAGGGGCACCATAAGGCGATGATGAGTTGAAAGATAAACCAACAAGAGGAATGGGATCAGTGAAAGGTCGGTCTTCGAAGTACGGACTTATGCCACGAGCTGAATATGATTGGTCGGACGAATTAGGCTGATCAATTCGAAATGCATGTCATGATCATTGGAGTTGGCTGCTTCCCTCAGATAAGTCTTTCTTTTCCGAGTTTCCTTCACATAGTCATCCGTGTTCAAACTTTTCCTTTATTCCTTTTGTCCAAAATCATTACAATTTGTTCTTTGAGTCCATTTTTATGAGTTTCTTTCGAACTAGCCCATGAAAAACAAGCAGGAAAGGATTCAAAGCCTACTACCAACTTCCAAATTGCGCAAAGCAGAACTCGGCCGAGCATATCATAACAAACAGGATTTGGAATGAATGGTATGCAGATAATCGAAGTTTAGGCAATAAGGCGACTTTTAAGTTTTGAAAAATACAAGGATGCAACTGCGTTCGGAATGAAAATGCAATGCAACAGGTAAGGACAAGAAATTCGGGTCATTCGGATATTGTGCGATCCAGTCCAAATCAAAGGTCAAACAGCTCTTTGCTCGTTCAAAGTAGCTGATCAGGATGAAGCACGGCAGTCAGCAGAAGCAGATCCCCAGCAAGAGTTAAAACTTGAATATATTACCCAGCAGAAGCAGACCCTCAGCAATGACGCCGCACACTAACCACCACATTTTTTTCAAACTAACAAGATTTTATTTATCTGAAATAGGAAGCATGAATTTTTCAATCCACAAAGCCCTCTTGTGAAGAAGGCATGGATCGGGAGGCAAAAGTTTCTATTCAGAATTCCACAAGCAGAGAGCATGGCTCAGGTAAATTCATTTTTAATTTCTCAGGACTCTCCTGGATAATGGGATTTAGTTTTAAACTTTCTCAGGACCTTCCTGGAAAATGGGACTTAGTTTTAAATCTCTCAGGACGCTCCTGAATAATGGGAATTAGTTTTGAATTTCTCAGGACCCTCCTGGAAAATGGGACATAGTTTTAAATTTCTCAGAGACCTCCTGGATAATGAGAATTAGTTTTAAATTTCTCAGGACCCTCCTGGATAATGGGATTTAGTTTTTAAATTCTCAGGACCCTCCTGGATAATGGGATTTAGTGTTTAAATTCTCAGGACCCTCCTGGATAATGGGATTTAGTTTTTAATTTCTCAGGACCCTCCTGGATAATGAGATTTAGTTTTTAACTTTCTCAAGACCCTCCTAGAAAATGGGACTTAGTTTTAAATCTCTTAGGACCCTCCTGGATAATGGGAATTAGTTTTAAATTTCTCAGGACCCTCCTGGAAAATGAGACTTAGTTTTAAATTCTCAGGACCCTCCTGGAAAATGGGACTTAGTTTTGAATTTCTCAGGACCCTCCTAGATAATGGGAATTAATTTTTTTTAAATTCTTAGAAGTTTTATTGGTAACATAATTCGATTAATTCTCGCAGATATGCCCAGGTTCCAAACTGGGGCAGAAAGGTTTCTTTTGTTTTGTTTTCTTTATTGTAGCATCAGGCGCCCACCTGGATAACGAGGGAATACATTCAAGTTTTTAGCAATCAGGCGCCCACATGGATAACGAGGGAATACATTCAAGTTTTTAGCAATCAGGCATCTACCTAGGTAATGAGGGAATACATTCAAGTTTTTAGCAATCAGGCGCCCACCTAGGTAACGAGGGAATACATTCAAGTTTTTAGCAATCAAGCGCCCACCTGGATAACGAGGGAATACATTCAAGTTTTTAGCAATCAGGTGCCCACCTGGATAACGAGCAAATACATTCAAGTTTTTAGCAATCAGGCGTCTACCTAGGTAACGAGGGAATACATTCAAGTTTTTAGCAATCAGGCGCCCACCTGGATAACGAGGGAATACATTCAAGTTTTTAGCAATCAGGAGGGAATACATTCAAGTTTTTAGCAATCAGGTGCCCACCTGGATAACGAGTGAATACATTTAAGTTTTAAGCAATCAGGCGTCCACCTGGGTAACGAGGGAATATATTCAAGTTTTTAGCAATCAGGCGCCCACCTGGATAACGAGGGAGTACATTCAAGTTTTAGCAATCAGGCGCCCACCTGGATAATAAGGGAATACAATTTAAGTTCTGGAAAATCAGGCACCCACCTGGAAAACGAGGGAATTCATTTCAAAGTCACTTCAAATTCACAAGAAGCATCAGGAGCCCGCCTGAAGAACAGGGCCCATCTTTTCCAATTCTATATTGAGGATCGAGTAGAAATTCAAGGAAGATTCAAGACAAGAAGTAAATAGGATCTTGTATTTTCTTTTGCTTCTGATGTAATCTTTCCTTTATTTTGATGTAATGGCAGGAACCGTGGACCGGAACCTCGACGGTATTTCACTCGAATCCATACCTCGGTACTCCATTAACCTTCTCACTTACGAACTACACGTGACCTGATTCCTTTGTAACCTAGGATATGTAGGCAGCTCGAATACCGGGGCTCGGTCACATTCTCTTGCCTTCAATTTTGGTTTCCCCAAGCAGAGGTCGGGTCAAAAACATGTCTTGTTGTTCTTTGTCTGAAAACACTCCGTGTTTCTCGTCAAAGAGGGGAAGCTGTAGACATGTAATTTTTGAGCCACACGTTAGAGTCGCCTCTAATAATCATAATATCTTTAGAATAAATATTTGAGCTTATTTCTGTAGGAGTTCCTTTTATATATTAAATCTAATTCTATTTTTAGATATAAAATTGAAAATATCAAAACAGTACCAAGCTTTTATCTTTATTAATATTACTAAATTCAATCAAAGTCTTATATTTTTTGGGGCTTGGTGTTCAGATTTTTATTTTAGCACAATCTCATAAATATTGGAGCCCAAATACAAGTCCAATTTCAGTGGCCCAATAACCCAATCCCTTTCCTTATCTGCTCCGTAATCCTAACAAACTCTGACATAATATTCTCTCACTCACGCAATAGGCACACACACTCCTCACACACAATCCCACTACTCAACTAACTGATCTGCGAAGATCCTTCTAGAGAGAGGAGACGGTTATTTATCTTGGAGAATAAGGATAGAAGATTACGGGGAGAGGGTCTGAGCAGTGAGAGAGGGAGAAGAGTTTTCACAGGAGTTGGGAGAATAGTCGAGAAAAGGAAATAGATAGAAATCAAAATGAGCGATTTGAAGAAGGGTTTTGAGATTATTACAAGTTTAG
>MCJB01051888.1:5494-26069 GCA_002018475.1 Nicotiana obtusifolia
CGATCTTCGTAGATGAGGAACGAAGTTTACGATATCGTGATGTTTACTTTTAAATATAAATTGGAGAAATCCCTGTGAATTTCTGGCCCAGAAAGTATGAGGTCGCCCTCTACTTAGTTGCAGATACATGGAAACAAATATTGACAGACTAAATATTGTGGTCATCGTTGAAAATCTTGAACCGTTTATAACCGACAAAATAAACCGAAAATAACCGAACCGAACTTTGAAAAAACTGCACCGAATCGTAATAACTTTGGTTTGGTTTGGTTATTAAAATTAAAAACCGAAAACCGAATAAATCAAACCGAAATTATACAAAACTGAACCGAACCAACCGATGCCGACACCTAAAGAGCAGCGAGTGTAGGTGGTCAGTGGAGTGGGAGAGGTGGAGAATAAATTAGGTTTTGAACCGGTTCTGTTACTGTATCAATGTCTAGACAGTAAAAATTGAATCAACATTAAACTTAAGATGTTAAAATTAGAGTTAACCCAATGAGTTTTTAGGGGGAGGTGAAAATTTTGCAGTTGATGAGACAGGTGTGGCTGTTTTAAAAAACTTTATTTTGGATTTAATGACCTGCAAATATTAGTTAGCCCATTTTGGTTCACTCCATTTTCTTTTCCTTGTTGTGTTGTTTAGTAAATTTAGTTTAATGATAAATTTTTTGGCTATCTAACATCATTCATTTAGTACTTTTTCATTGCTGATTCATAATTTGTATTATCCATTAGCAGTTTTTTATAGAAAATTTGATAATTTTTGTTTCAGAGATTAAAGTTTATTCCTTCTGGAAGAAAAATGAAAGAGGAAGAAGTAAATAGGTGCCAGATCCAGGAGTGGTACCCCAGATTTAAATGTGATTCCATAAAGACAATGATACATGAGCTGCCTGAATCCTTTGCAGAGTACCTTACTGATGATCATGGCCCATTCATTCTCCCGCTTTCCATTGATGATAGTGATTCTCTACCTAATAGGATCCATAAACCTGAAGAAGAGGAGGATTTTGAAGTATCTGAAGGGTCGGAAGATGAATCAGATCGACCGTCGCCACCTCCTTCTTTCCCAGAGCTCGAAAAGGAGATCAAGGAATCCATAAAGGCCCTTGGGGGTTCTGTCTTCCCTAAGTTTAATTGGAGCGCACCAAAAGATGCGTCATGGATCAGTTCAACTGGGAATCTGTGCTGCAACTCTTTCAGTGAGGTTGCACTTTTACTACGGGCATCAGACTCTCTTATCCATGATCTTTGTCATGCATATGATTCCTGCAGTGATAAGACTATCTCAAGACCCTCGAAGTTTTTCCTTGCACTTCGCAAATGGTACTCATCCCTGCGCCCCGAGATGGAATTCCGCTGTTTTGTTCGCAATGGGATCCTTGTGGGAGTCTCTCAGCGTGAGGTGACTGGATTTTATCCTGCCCTTCTTGAAAAGAAGGATGAGTTGATTGCAATAATTGAGAGATTTTTTCTATATAAAGTGAAGGGAAATTTTGCATCAGAAAGGTATACATTTGATATATATGTCACTAATGATGAACGAGTTAAGCTTTTGGATTTCAATCCTTGGGGTGCATTTACCTTGCCTCTACTTTTCTCCTGGGAGGAATTGGAAGATAAATTGAAGGAAGAGGGGAACTGCTTGGAGTTTAGAATTGTAGAGAGCCAATGCGGGGTCCGTCCTGGTTTGAAAACCGCTGTTCCATATGATTACCTGGATACTAGTCCAGGTAGTGGTTGGGATGAGTTTCTTAGAAAGGCTGATGAGGAATTGGCACAACAGATCAGGTCTCCTCAAGCAGGTGCTTGATCTTTAGATTTTCAAGGACGGGTATCATGTTTGAGTAATTAGCCAATAATATACTTGTTTGTTAAGATAGTTCTTGCCGTTTATGTAAACCAGATTGATGATCTTATTTAGTCAATTCTTTTAAGAAGATCTTTTTTCTATTTTTTAGTAAAATATAGTGTAGAACTTCGTTGAAATGTATCTTGATTCAAGATAGCATATAATAGTTGCTAAGTTGTGACTTTTCTGAATTAGAGTTCACTATCTGTGCTCCTAGCTGGTAAGCTATTGTTCTTTTACCTATCAAACCTCATTTGGTGCTATAGTTGAATGCAATATAGTGACAAATATCTATCAATGCCTCTATAATTGAGTTTCAGATGTAGGTTTTTTATTTTATTTTTACAGTCATATCCCACTGTCTGCATAATTTAGATGCCTCTTTACAGGAGAGAACCGTAATGTCTATGGACCAGGATTTTGTCTTCAAGGGAATTCTTTTCTTCTCAAATTGTTATGTGCATTGGGAGTAGTAATATCATCAGAAAAGGGGTCAGAATTGGAGCTTTGGCACATTAAAGCCACGATTCTCTTTCTTTCTTTCCTTTTTCCCTTCTTTTATGGATATGGACCGTATGGTAAACCCTTACCGGCCGAAACTCTTCTACCCAAGAGTGCAACAGTGGTTCTTTTCCTACTTGTATCCCTTATAACTCAAAGCTCTTAACATTATTGTTGGAGGAAAAGTTCCTTATCGCTAGACTATCCCTCCCTTGTCTAAGGCCACAACTTTCATCACTGTTAAAGCTTGAATACTGACTCTTGCAAATTCTAGAACATCTAACGCCTTTGTGCCCTTTTCCATTTCCTTTGGCATGTCAACGCTTGGGCAATGTTGTATGAAAGCAACGACTATGTATATAGGTGAAAATTGCCCTCGACTTAGACTGTATCGAGCTCAAAGAAAGACTAAGTTGGCGCCCATTGTCACAAAATAGTTGCTGGTGCAGTAGTTTTCTTCATCCACGGCTTAATTTGGTTCTTCTCTGTTTCAAATATCCGCTTGCTAATTTAAAGGGTTTTAATGAACGTTATAGGCTCTTATGAAGTAGGCATAAGTGGAGACGATGCAGGGCAGCAGGGACATCATTTGCTCGAACTGGCAAAATGGTTAAAAAATAGTTAAAAGAAAATAGTTATCCACTATTATCCATTAAAAAATGAATAAGATAATGATTTTTTTAAAAACGGATTGAATATGGATAAGTACCATATTATTCACTTAGAAAATGGCTAACCAAATAGATAAGTAATATGTTTAACTTTTACATTTGTAAAACCTCAAATTGGGGGTTCCTCAAATTTGAAAGACTAAAATTTTCCCAAAAGTGATCATATTCAATAAGACTTGGACAATATAAATATCCATATTATTCGCCGAATAACCCGTTTTTTATCCGTCTAAAATATTTATCGGGTCAGATAATTTATCCGTTTGAATTACCCGTTTGCGACCCGCTCATATCCAACCACCCCTAGCTCAAACCCAACTAGGCCAGTAGGAATTCGCAACTAATATGTTTATTGCAACGAACATCTTGAAAATTTCATGAACTTCTAACTCTGATATCTGCAACTCTTTGCCAAATGTTAATCATAATTTTATACATTGGTCTTACCCCGTAAAAGGACAAAGAGTTAAAAAGAAACCAGGGTATAGAAGAGAAAAAGGAAGAGGACAACACAGAAGGAAAGAGATGGTCGGTACTTTATTGCCTAGTAGACAAACACAGAAAAAGAAGGCGTTGAGTTTCTTATTGCACAATAAGTGGAATTTTTAACTGGTGACAAACAACTCTTTTTGTTTGACGCACCAAAAACCATATGGAAGGGCAGTAGTTGAAATTTTTATAAGAAGCCTTTCAGAAATTGGAGAAAGTAATTTCATTTGCAAGTCACCAAAAAGTAGGCCACTCATTATAGTAAATACATAACTGCGATCTCAAAAGCCTTTTGTTAACACTATTCTGCAGTTTTATCTTGTTGACACTTCATGCAACCCTTGGTACCGGAATGCCTTCTGAAGGTGGCAAGGTGACTGAGCGCAACAGCTCCAATGAGAACACTAGACCTAGAAAGTGTGCAACGATAGTATTCGCTGATGCCTGTAAAGAAAACATGTGAGACAGCAGAAATAAGCAATTCCCGTGCCAGAGATAGATAACAAGTGGACCAGCTCGACGGCCAACTATGTATGATAAGTTGATCTCTTGAACTCATCGAACATGTCGCAAAATGCATGCACGACATTAGACTACAGATGCTGGAAACTCAAGAGAACAAAAGCGGCCAATATGGTTGTCCCTCTCCTAGCTTGACCTCGTGCAGGAATTCCATACCTATTATCACTAGTTCTAACCGTGATAAAATAAGGCACCTTGTTTTTCCATAGTAGACATCAAAATGAATGGATATAGGAGAGGGAGAGAAAACAGGATATAGAGAGATCACCAAATTTTAACTTCTTCCTTCCCAGGTATGAAGGGTAAGAGGTTGCTGGGTGCCCCAAATAAATATTCTAGAAGTACTTGTGTATGCGTATTTCTGTATGAACTTTTTAGATAATAACCACAAAGTAAAGGAACCCCCCAAACCACTTTTCGACCCCTCATAAAGCAAATCTTTAATGTTCTTTTGGTCTTTCTCAATTACCAGTTCATAAATGAATTGTATTTAATAAACGTAAATGGCTGATGCCAAATGGTGACAGCGGAACAATTTAAAAGCATACCTGGACCAGAAATACATCCAAAGCAAGCACGGGGCTACTTCCAGGAGTAATACTATATGGATTAGCTGAGGTGGTAAGAGCCTTAGCCACCAACGATCCGACAGTTGCTTGCATGCCAAGTACAGCAGCACCCATGCCCAGAAGGTTCACCACTATTCCATTTTTCAAGCTTTTCACAACATCAGCACGAGGAGGAGCCTAAAACAAAAGCAGTCAGTATGAAGCTGGACAAATTGCCTTGGATTCAAACTCAGGTCGAAATTGGAGGTGTATGCAGAGGAGCTCGCATCCAATATTCCTGGAGTAGCTCCGAATGAAATCTTTTCTTTTCTTTTACTGCTGTAGCACAGAATGGAATCTATCATAACAAGAGGTCCTTTTTGTGTTAAGTTAAACATAAGGTGTTATAGATATAAGAACCATAAAGCTTGCAGAAGAACAGCTAAAAAATGAGATCTAGTAAGTCATTTTCAACACCTCAAATCTTGATCTAGAAATTCCACTTCGATCTACAATCCAAAAGAAAAAAGGAAAAGGAAGGACGAAAAGGAAAAGGAAGGGGACAAAAACTTCTAGTGTCTAACTCAAATAACCACAAAACTAGAAATTAAGAACTTAGAGAAAGTAATATCTACGGAAGCACCAAACATTTCAGAACAACTCCATGAAACGTCCTCTTCATCAATATCCCAGTATGATTTGTGTATCTTTAAAGGGAAGTTCTGCACCGACTTCAAGGTAGCAACAGGAAATTTAATGATAAGCAATTTCAAAAGCAAACTTGGGAGTATGTGAATCATTTGTTTCTCATAACACCTGACACTTCAAACATAATCTGGCTCACAAATGGTACATTTATTTCAGAAGCAGCTGGAGGGCTGAGGGAGCACTATCTGAGGTGAAATCCATGAGGAAAAACACCTACTATTAATATAACACAGTTACAAGGCACTTGCATCAATTTAATAAGAATATATTTCTTTTTCTTTTTGCATATTGATTTGGATGAAAGTACAACATACTGCAATTTAATTCACAAAGCAATTTGACAAAATGTGGGGCGTTACCTTTGAAGGATCATTAGCTGTCCTTCGAAGCTTTTCAGACAAGCGGATATAGCCAAATGACCAAAAAACTGAAACGAAAGCAGCTGCAATTCCACCCGCAGTTGAGTAGAATGTGAAGGGTGACGTAATCTTCCCCGTAATAACAACAGAAAACGAAAGGATCACCGCAGCAACAAGCGTACATACCAGCTGTCCCCAGAACCCTAGACTACCCAATCTCTTGAAGTACCTTGCAGTATTCTGTAGTCTTTTCGCGACCTAAATTTAAGAGCAAATACCCAATCAATCAGTTTCTTACTCAAACACAGAAATACAACAGAACTTAGTAACGCCCCTCAATCGCAAACTAGTCGGGATTGGCTACATGTATTCTCAATGTCCATTTCACTTCATTGGGACCAGTTTCATTCTAATACTCACTAATTTTACTTATAGATTTTTTTTCTATGACCAGAAATTGTCAGGGGCCAACCACAAACTTCGAAACTCGGGGATAATGGACTGTCCCTCTACCCTTCTCCACTTAAATATCAGGCTTCGTTCCTATGGCACAGGGCTACTTATAAAGGTGTTCTATGTATATCTGAATTTTCTACTAACTCAAATAAACGAATCAAGCAAGATAAAATGCAGCACGACTAGTTTGGTACATACTAAAACAACTCAAAATCACATTTAAGAACCCAAACTCATTCTTTCAAAACCTACAATAGATCCAATTAAAGCTATCTTTACTTCACACTCAAGAACGTGCAACGAAGCTCAGCGCTCCTTAGCTAAATGCATCGTTAAATGAAAATTTGAGTATTTTCACAAACTTTATTTAGTATTTTCACACACTAAAACAAAACCCTAAAGCAGCAATTGATGCATTAATTATACCTTTTGACACTTCAAAAAAAACCAATTCAACTCATAGCTAAGCATTCCAAAATGCAAATTTAAAAGAGAAATATTTAAAGTTTGCTACCTACATTACAAAATGCTACAGAAAAGGAAATGGAGTACAGCAGAAATAGAAAAGTACCTGAGCTAATTTAGCTTTTTCAGACTCGTCATTTGGGGAAGTGTAGGGTGGAGAAAGGGGAGCAGAAGCTAAGATTCTGGTCCGTTTGTTTATGAGACTAAACTGGGGCAAAGAAAGAGGCTTTATCTTTAAGGGAGATAAAGATAATGATGAGCGCGAAGAAATTAGGGTAATTTGGCGTCCAAAGAAATTATGTCGACATGGTTTTCCGGCCGAGGAAAGTGCTGATGGTGCACTGCCGGTGACGGAGTGAGCCGCCGGCAGGAGTAGAGTTTGCATAGCTAGTTTTGTTCGAAGATACAGTAGCTTACACAGCGCAATGTCTAAGCAGGTTCAGTACTGATTTTCATCTTCTTTTCCTTTATTTTGTTTCTTTTCTCCTTTTACCCTTTTAATTTTAAAGATTATTACTTATTAAAGTAAAAGGGACCTATAGTGCATTTTTTTAAACTTGAATATAAACTGGAAAAAAAAAAGGAAATTCCCCAAAAAAAATGAAAATAGGAAAAAAACGATATTAGAAGTAGATTTTAGAAAATAATCAAACTATAATGTTATATTGCATTTATCTTTGGTTGCTCTCATGAATTTATTCAAACATAAAAGAATAAATAAATGAAAAGGGGAAAAAGTGTTTTCAGGTCATTGCATGGCTAAAAGCCTAAAACATTAGATTAGGCTAAAAATCTATGAAATGCATAGAGTTAGGCGTGGGTTTCTCGTTTTACTAAATTATTTTACTAAAGATATAGTAACAGTTCATTCTTACTACTAAAGATTTGAAGGAAAAAGAAAGAAAGAAAAGAATCTGCAAATGCATTTCCTTCCATTACAGTGTGATAAGGTAATGGAGCCTTAATTGCAGAATTATAGTTTCAGTAATTTTTTGGGGTTTTAACACGTTTGGCCGGTTGGTCAAAAATAATTATAGTCACTAACCAAATAAATAAATATATCATATATAATATATATAAAATATTTTTTTATATATTATATATATTTGCTGGCTATTATTTTGAGAGGCAGTTATATTAAAAATAGGGGGTTTTTACATCTATACTTAATTTTGGGGTCACAATTGAATCTATACCCACTTTATAAAAAAAATTACAAGCCTACCCACTTTACGATTTACTTCAGACTTATCGGGTCTGAATTTCAAAAATAAGTCTGAAGTGAAAAAATTACACTTCAAATGCATTTAAGGCCAAATATGTCTGAAGTGCAACCAATGGTTTCATACACTTAAGGCTAATAAGTCTGAAGTGAAAAATTGCACTTCAGATGCACTTAAAGCCAAAAGGTCTGAAGTGCAACAAACGTTTTCCTAAAGGCCAATAAGTCTGAAGTGAAAAATTGCACTTCAAATGCACTTAAGGCCAAAAGGTCTGAAGTTCAACCAATGTTTTCGTGCACTTAAGGCCAAATAGGCCTGAAGTGCAAATTGTTCAGAAACAGAAATTTATTTTTCGAATTTTAACAATTCAATATACGATTTAGGGGCTTTTTCATCTATACCTGGTTTGGGGTCACAATTGAACCTATACCCACTTTGTAAAAAATTTTGCAAGCCTATCCACTTTACGATCTACTTCAGACTTATCGGGTTTGAAGTTTAAAAAAATAATTCTGAAGTAAAAAATTTGTACTTCAGATGCATTTAAGACCAAATAGGTCTAAAGTGCAACCAATAGTTTCATGCAGTTAAGGCTAATAAGTTTGGAATGAAAAATTGCACTGCACATGCACTTAAGGCCAAAAGTTCTGAAGTGAAGCAAACGTTTTCCTACACTTAAGGCCAATAAGTCTGAAGTAAAAAATTACACTTCAGATGCACTTAAGGCAAATAGATCTAAACCGCAACCAATGTTTTCATGCACTTAAGACTAATAAGTATGAAGTGAAAAATTGCACTTCCAATGTGCTTAAGGCCAAAAATTCTGAAGTGCAACAAATGTTTTCCTACACTTAAGGCCATAAGTCCGAAGTGAAAAATTACACTTCAGATGCACTTAACGCCAAATAGGCCCGAAGTGCAAATTTTCCAGAAACAAAAATTTATTTTTCGATTTTTAACAATCCAATATACGATTTAATACCTAAATCTACTCCAAATGAGCTCAAATTTGAAACATAACCTCCAAATATCATCAAGAACAAACCTCAGTCATCAATTTGTCAAAACAACAATAAATATAACAAACTCATTTTGTAATTAAACAAAAAAAAACTTAAGCAATAGTAAAAAATAAAGTGGCACAATAGTTCGCCACTGTAAAACATCATAAATTACCTTAAAATATATTCACAAAAACCATACAAAATCACTGTTACCCGAAGAAGAAGAAGAAGAAAGAGGGAAAAAAAAACCTGAAATTATTTAAGCAGTGGGTACAAGTTAAAAAAATTTAAAAAATAGGCACACGTTAAATAGAGGCGCCCAAATAGGGCGCTTATGCAATTTGTCCATATATTTGCCTAAATTTTAAATTTTGGGCATGACCTCTTGAGAATATGGCCTAGATGGGTCTAAAAGTACGAGCCCCACTGGTGAAATCCTGGATAAGGTGCAAATTGCATAATGGTAAGCTCATAGAGAATTTATGGGCTAGTGGTCTAAAAGTATGGGAATTTTTACCTAGTTATACTATAATAAAAATTTATTTATCATCTTTATTTAGGTTCTTTGTTAATTATTTTATATATTTATATTTACTAATTTTATACAAAATCATAAAAAAGAAAATGTAACATACCTTAAATATAGCGTATCAATTATATGTAATCCCCCTACATTTAAGATTCTCTTCTTTTTCCAAAGGAAAACAAAAAATCTTTTCTCTTTCTTTAACAATTACCCAAAATTGTTCTTAACCACTGTAAGCATTCTCCCTTACCCACCGTTACCTAAAATCTCGCTTAAGAATTCTCCCTTACTCACTGTTATCCAAAATTTTGCTTACCCAAAATCACGCTTACTCACTATTATCTCTCCAAAATTACAGATTCTTTCCTCTTTCAACGCTTTTAATATCCTATTTTTCTCTTTTAATTATCCAAAATCTCTTTCTTATTTATACAATGCAAACAAAATTCGAAATTTTGCTCTAAAATCAAGTTGTGGGTAAGTTATTGAATCTTGTTTTCTTTCTTTATTTTGTCTAATTTTCAAGCTTCACTCTGCATTAACAATTGCTCTTTCCTAATTTCTTTGTATTTCATTCTTCTTCATGTTTTTTAGCCATTTAAAAAATGTCTTTTTAATATTCTTTTTTATTCCTATCTTTTTCAGAACTAACAATGAGTAAGAAATCTTTGCATGAATCTTTGAGAAAATATTCTGGAAATTCTATTGTTGATACACTAACAGCTAAAACAGCAGTTCGAAGATCACCCCCCAAAAACGTTATGAAAAAATTGTGGGTGAAACACCTAATTTTGACTTTGGTGTATTTTCACAAGAAGAAAAAAAAAAATCAAAAAAATGAATTCTAGACATGCAATACTTGTAATAATTGATGAATGTTCGATTTCTAAGAGGAATGATAAGGCACTTCGAAATGATGATTTTGAAGAGGAGGAATTGGTATTAAAAGCAAGAAAGAGAACTAAAGTTAATGACCACGAAATCAAAACTGTTCAAAGAACAAAAAATACAATTAATACTGCCTATTTTCAATATTATCTAGGATATTGACTATACTTTTAAAGCAATCTGCCATTTCAACCTCTTTCTACTCCTTTAAATTCCTAAGCATTTTTATTTGGGAACTTGCCTTTTTACAATATGTGTCTTTTTCAAGTCAACACGTTAGATTACAGATTCTTGCAAGTAGCTTTCAGCTAGATTGAAATAATAAATTACCTAATTATCAAACCAAACAAGAAAAAAAATAGAGTATATATATTACCCATACAATATAAATACATATAATTAAGCCGATACTAACTTGCATTGTTCTGTGACAAAACTTTGTTATCCTCTAGCATCTTGCGGTATTTTTTTTTCCTGAGGATTGTAAAGGACCTTGTAGCATTCATCATGTTTGTGCTATTCCACCTTTCAATAAGTTCCCCCGTGAATTTTAACAAAGTAGTTACTGGTAGTTCTCTTGCGTCTTTATTAACTGTATTCTACGATTATGCAGTATTTGATGTCATCGTCCAAGTTCTATTCATCGTTGTATATGCACGAGACTATTTTTGGTAGCCAATTTGATCAAATAACTTTTTACTCGTGGGTCTATCTCTTCAATCTTTGACATTAGTTCATTAAACTCGTCTATAGTGTATGCTCTTGCCAACGCAAAGTAAAACGAACTCAGTTGTTCGTGAGCTTTTTTGTATTTTGTATTACGTTGTTCCACATATGCCATATACACGCAAAATGCGGGACATTGTCGTACACTATGGACGTAGCCTTAATGATACCCTCATGCCTGTCCGACACGACACACATTTGTGGTCTTTCACCAAAAGTCTCTCTGAACCTCTCGAAGAATCACCTCCATGAGGCATTATTTTCCCCATCAATGATTGCGTATGCAAGTGGTAATATACTTCTTGTCCATAGACTAAATTTATTTTACTATATGATATATATAAATTAACCACCCAATAATCGAATAAAATATCTATTATATACACAGAAAGTACTATCAATATAGATTGCTATAACTAACAATAACTTATAAACATTCTTCGTATGTCTTTACAATATACCTACTAACAACAGATATTTATAATATACCATTATATGTTTTGTTTCTACTCACACATAATATACACAAAACATACAATACAATACTAATAAATACATATCATAGTTAAAGAAAACTAAATGGAATTAAGATATGACAGTTTGTCCATTCATTTGAAATACACTTTAAAAAATCGACTATAAGTACATAAATTACTTGCTGCATCTAATGTGCTTGCAGTTATTATGGTCCTCCTGTATGCGGATTTGAGGAAGCTACCATCCACAACTACAATAGGCCTACAATACTCTCAACCCCTTATCGATGTATATGGAGCTACAAATGCATATAAAAAGCACCCCTTATCTGTTTTTTCAACCTCACAATTGATCTGGGGTAAGTCTTCTCCAACATATATAAATAGCTAGGTAGTTGGTTGTAGGATTCACTTGGATCACCTCGCAACATTTGAAAAGCATTTTGTTATGCTCTCCAGGACTGCATGTATGTTAACTTCACACCATGTTCCTTCAGCATGTCAAATCGTATGTCCTTCGGTTTGTATATAGTTTTAGGATCTGCATATTTAGTCATGATAATACTCCCAACGACCTTGGCAGTTGCTTGCCAATGTGTATAAGTATTATCCATCAGCGAGCATGTGTGTACACTATTGAATTCCCTTACCTTGAACATGGTTGATTTGTTAAGACTTGTAAACCTAAATTTCCATGCACAATGCTCGCTAAGGCACTCGAGGCAGTAGCTGGGAAGTCAAAAAATGATGAAATACAATTAACATACAAAACTTATACAATTGTAAACAAAATTAAAAGCCCTTTAACACACTGATTAATTGACAAAAGCACACCCGCTTACTTAAGCATCAAGCGAAATTAATCCACTTACTATACCAAAATTAAAGACAGTAACCAGGAATACATTTATTTCTTTGCATGTTAATATTATATTTATATATTTGTCAAAAGTGATTACCTGTTTTCACATGATCTTTTCACCCTGAATTGAAATTTGTTCATAACTGCATAATGCTTCATCGCACTAACAATCGTATATTTGTCTTGATAAATCAGACCGACCTCAATACTTTTAGGTAGTGTGTCTGCTATTATTAAACACTCGCAACTACCATTGT
Organism: Nicotiana obtusifolia; assembly: GCA_002018475.1. Taxonomy (NCBI): domain Eukaryota; kingdom Viridiplantae; phylum Streptophyta; class Magnoliopsida; order Solanales; family Solanaceae; genus Nicotiana; species Nicotiana obtusifolia. Next base: position 18,031 of record MCJB01051888.1, read on the forward strand.
CGTATTCCAGTCTAGCGCGAATTCCTTCAGTGTTATATAATGGATACATTCCGAATTCTTCGTAGTTCCTTTTCGTCTCTACATACACTCGTAGACATATATCATTGTGAATTTTCATCGGAGGACACCTGTCATTGACTATATATATTTGATCTCCATTATTTTAACAGAGGTCTTTATAGATAATTGCCGAGCAATGACTTAAATTAACTCATTGTAGCTTGACTCTATGTTGATTACAACTCCGTCGACATTGAAATCGACATATCGGCCAGTAATATCCCATCAGCCCGAGTGTTGAAGCAAGATTGCCATAATCGCCATTTGAATCTCTATCAAGCTTTGAATTAGACTCGCTATCAAACTTCAAAATTGTATCATAGTGACAGTGATTTTTCTTCTCCAGACGAATTTTGTTCGTCAAATGTAGCAGAATATCGATTCAATGGATTCTATTTAGATTTTATGTTGCTCCGTTTATGGTAGGAAAAAAAGAATAGATGGAGATTACGGGCGGAGATTAAGGGATTTTGAGGTAGATGAATCTCACGTAATTCGTTTGTAACTGAACGCGTTTATTACGATAGTATTAAAAACCCACGGGCTGAAAAGTTAATATACTAATTGTATAAAAATTGTTAAAAAAAAAATAGGGTATTAGGATAAAACTACTAAACCTAGAGAAAATTGATAATGAGGTCTTTATTATAGTATTACTAGGAAAATATCCCAAAAGAATGAGCCTCGTTGAAATCCTGAGTGAAGTATGAGCTCAACACTGAATAATGTAGGGCGTCTAAGTTTTCTTATTACAGAAAGTAACTAAATTTTTTTTATAAAATATATACAAATTCGGTCAAAACCTATAATTTATGTACAATTTAAATAATAATAAAATTATACAGAATTCAAATCAAAAATTATAATTTACATACAATTTATATGCAGCTTGTATATAATTATGCTAGTTGTATACATTATGTATGTTGCGCCAGACATACAAAATATATGCAATTCATTGATGTCTTCTTTTTCGAGTTTCAATATGAAATTATAACCAAAATCATTTTGAATCTTCGCCAAATTCTTGCAAAATTGAGATATTAACTTCAAATGATATTCCCAATCATTTGCAACAATACCTAATCTAAACAAATAATAATTTCGCAAAATTCTTTTTTTTTTTTTTGGGTAAAATTTTACTTACCATCAAATGTGAAATTACTGACTATAACTGAAGCTATCACAGCCAGCCATCCAAAAGTAAACATCTAACTAGACAAAACCACTATGCCTTTACCTTAGAGATTTGCAGCACACCTCCTAGGGAGGGTTTCATCAATCTCTTAGGCAAGTTACAGAAAAATATGAAAAACCTAATCCATCACCAAAAAGGAGCAAAAAATACCATGACTGAACAAGTTTCCTATATATAAGCAATATTCCTAGTAGAACGAGGAGACATTCTTCATGGAGAAGAGTCCTGAGAAATTTCACGATAACTGAAGAGAGAATGCGGCATTACTATTTTTATAAGACTATAGATTTAGAAGGCATTCGTGCCTTCTTTCATAGATAATCAGTAGTATTCCTCTCGCTAGCTATTCTGAGTAAGAGGGGGAGGACTTGATGTGACTACTATTAGACCTCCAACCCCGAGAGACTCTACAATCATTATGAGCGGATAACTCTTTCCCTTCCCTTCTATAGAGAGGTTGCCCCTTTCTCTATCCCGATGAACAATGTTCCACTGATTAGGCGGGGACAGGATTCGAACCTGCAATCTTCAGTCATGAGCCTGATGAGTTGACCAATTCCTCTACCCCACATTCTCTTTCTTTGCGGCTCACTAACTCTGCCTGGGGTGTGGGTACCTATTATTCTATTCGTCGGGTAATTTGTCCGCGTATTCCCAGACAATAGAAAAGAGTCTTTCTTTCTCCTCTCGAGGAGAATTTAAATGGAATGTGATCCCCTCTATTGTAATGAAATAATTGAAGCTGATTTATTCGGAGAAGGAGAGCTTTAGCAAAACCAACTTTTGCCTCATCTAAGGCCAAGGGAAAATAAAGCTGTCAAACATTGCATTGGAAAGAGTCGTCTTTCGCCCTATCCACATTTGTTCTCTATTTTTTTTTTCAAAAACCCTCTAGTTTCTTTCCTTCCAAACAGCATGACTGACTTCTGCATAGACCATTCTAAAGACTTATGTTGATCGTGATTTGCCTTTAGCATTTTTAACAGTCCACGATAACTGTTGATCCCACGTAGCTGCTGAAACTTTTTATCTCCTTATCCATTGAAGGACTTTGCTCCATAATCTTTTAGTAAAAATCACAGTCCACATACAAGTGATCTCTAGTTTCATTTTGGCATTGTCAGAGAGTGCATAAAGGATCCAACTGAACTCCCCATCTAACTAGTCTGTCTATGATAGGTAACCTGCCCTGCAAATGTAACCACATAGTGAACTTTGTCTTGGTTATTGCTTCATTTTTAAACATGAGATATTTCCAAGGTACTCTAGGTTCATCTCCCAGTAGTTGAAGATAGATTTGCCTGATCAAACTCTTACCCTCTTTCGGTGTAACATGAACCTGCTTCCATGTTTCTCTAGCTTCTATAATTTTTCTCACCCTCCAAGACGCTTGTTGCGGTATAAATACATTGTCCAATTCATGCCCTCTTATATAATATGTATGAATCCACCTGATCAAAAGTTTGTCCTTTTTATGAGCCAATTCCTAATAGGTTTTTGTGATAGCTGCTGTGTTCCACAACTGGAAATTTCGCAAAATTCTTTTCGAATTTATAGCTTTGAAGCTTTTTAATGACTGCCAATAGAATTTAGACTCATGTCTTCACATTTCGTTGGCCCTTAAACTTGGCCAAAATTCAAATTAGCAAAAACTGGAGAAGATTTCGAAGGTTTATTTTACATTTCGTATGAAAGATTGAAAATTCAAAGAGTGCATTGGATTATTCAAATAGCTAATACTGTTAGTTTTATATTAGTTTGGCAAAATTAGTGGGCTAGTATATTTTATAACTATTCTGGAATATCCAATACATATTTTGGGGATAGATTTCAACTTGCATTGGCAGCAAAGTGACGGAGTAATGGAAATTTGAGAACAAATAGCAAAGTTAAGAAAATGGGAAAGATGGGAGTCTAATACATTACTTTGTATATAAATGATAAATTGTATATCAATTTATAATTAAGTTAAACTTTAATATTGAAGATAAATACGTATTAAAAGTAGTATAAGGTAAGTAAAAAAATAAGAGTGAATGTGAAAATTGCCTGAGAAATCTTGTAAAATATTCGAACTTAAATGAGCACAAGTTGATCTTATACCAATACTAGCATGTTGCTAAATCGGTGAAAATGACCATTTAAGTGAACTAGGTAAGTATGGGTGATCTTTTACTTAGTGGCCAATTACCTAAAATTTAGTGGCCATCTGAGCCATCAACTTCATTTTCATTTGGTTGTAAGTTGAATTTTACATTTTATTATATTTTTCTGAAATATTCTCTATTTGCTTTTGCTCTGATTGCTTCCAAGTATGTAATGCTTTTCCTAAAAGTTGCATCAAGTCAAACGACAACATAATACACTATGGACTGTGGTAGTGTGGTTGGTTCATCACGAACATAAAAAATAATTTTTTAAGAAAAAAGGAAGAAACCGAGGAGTTGTTATTTAGTTCCAAATAATTCTAATTTGATTTAATTATCACACTTTTCATTGGCTAATTACTGACATCAGATAAGACGGGTAGATAAATGGATAATATGGTTTTATATTTTGAAGGGTCAAAATTAATCAATCCATATAATTTCACCAATACCATTCAAAAAGTGAATTTTGTTCAACTTTAATTTTCATTTTCTTTTGGATTCTGATTGAATTCAACTTCAAAAATGACTGTTTTATGTATTGACTCATTATTCAGCAGCATTTCTTGGATAGATAACTTGAAAGAATTTCAATGCTTCACTAAATTACATAAGTTAACGTCTAACAAACCAAGTAAATGGTGAAAATGGCCGAGTATATATGCCAAGCAGAATGCTACCATAACAAAGTCTAATATAATTTAAGGTAAACATAGACTTTGAAGAAAAAGAATATTAATAAAAGTAATAGGGACATGTAGTTTAGTGTTTTTGTTGGTTAAGGAAGTGTTAATAGTGACCAATATAAAATAAGACAAACTTTTTTCCTGAGATATAATATGAATGCAACTCACAATTCCAGAAGAGCTATAAAGTCAATTTATTACGTGTAAATAATAAAATCAATGATAAATTCGAAGTTACACACTATTAGAAAAGACGAACTATAGGGCGTTTGGTAGTTTGGATTAGATGTGAAAATTTCAGTTTGGAGTTTTGATTTTCGGATTGAAGAAATAAAAATTCAAATCCAATCCAAATAAGCTCGGATTGGATCATATTTTTAAGTTCGATTTCAGATTAATCAATTTGGATATTTCGGATTCTCGATTTTGAGCCTGTAAGTTGAATTGCTTTTTTTTCCTATAAAAATAAACATGCAAATGAAGTATTCATGTTAAAGCATCTTAATTGTTCCTCATTTTCACAACAATCATACAAATAAAGTATTCATATAAGTAAATAAATCATTATCAAGGAAATGCAACAGTGACATTAATAAAGCCAATAAGAATTAACAATAGCAAGATCATGTTTAAATAGAAAGTATTTTGACAGTGACGTAGTAATTAACAAAATAGAAAGTATTCTAAACCAAAAATTAAATTGCGATTTGGATTTCGAACTTGTGCAAACTATGCCCACCCCTAAAAGGAATATAAGACTTTCAGTTACCCTACTCCTAAAATTGTTCTAATTTGATGAGTATAAATTTTAGTTTCTATGCATTGTCCGTGACAGTAAAATTTATATTTTAAATCATTAAAAAATAACTATGGACAACCGTCCGCAACATTAAATACTAGGAAAATAAGGCAAATAACTTATTATAACAAATTAAAATATAGTAATAATGTAAACATTCTTTATACGGTCATTACATGTAAAACACCAGTGGTGCTTACATCGACCAAATACAACTAGACGAAGACTCAAAACGTCAAATATGTTCAAATTTAATGTGCATTCTCTTTTTGTTTCTAGTTGAATTCAACTTCAAAAATGATCGTTTTATATATTGGAGGCTGGAGCATGCTCTTATTCAGCAACCTTTCTTGGATTAATAACTTGAAAGAATTTCAATGCTTCACTAAATTACATAAGAATAACGTCTATCAAACCAAGTAAACTGTGAAATGGGCCGAGTATGCCAAACAGAAATATAACCATAAACAAAGTCGGTAATTTAATCTAAGCATAGACTATGAAGAAAAAGAAATTATTAAAAATATGTCGAGAACCATGTAGTTTAGAGGTCAATATAAGAAATAAGACAATTTTTAAAGTAGATTAGCCATTAGTCACTTGTATTATTAGCCTACGTTTGAAATTCAAATGGTTTAATAGTAATTTAGACGCCATATTTTGACAAACTTTTTGAAGTAGATTAGCCATTTGTCACTTGTTGTATTGACCTATGTTTGAAATTCAAATGGCTTACTGGTAATATAATATAATTGCTACTATATTATTTTAATGTCTGGTTTAACATAGGATATTTTTTGTTTTGGTATGATCAAAGTAGAGTAGTTGAGTATCAACACCACAACCAATAATAGTTGTTGACAAGAAATGTTATTTTCTATAATCATTTGGTATCTAAAATCTATTGGCTCGACGTATTTAAATTCACGTTGCATAGAATCCACGAAAAGTGTTTCCTATCACTTGCCAGAATTCTTTTTCATTCACATAGCTCAATCCTTAGAACTCTTATTAAAAATGGGTGAATTTCATCAATTCACCTACTACATGTTATTTATATTAATTAGTGTACGTTTATTCTGTTAAACACTTAGTAAAATAGTAGAAAAATAGAAACTGGAAAAAACCAGTAGAAAATTGGAGAAGAACAGAAATCGAGCCCACTTAGTTCAAAGTGTTTCCTTAAGGAAATTATTCCCCTCACAGTACTCGAGGTTATTGGAATATCCCCTCCCAGGATAGAACGATTAACTTACCAGAAAAGTAGTACTCCAGTTCTGATAGCAGCGAACCACTGTACGGGAGTATATCACACAGAATATTTGTATGGCAGAAAGTTTTTAATAATAGATCAGATTTTTTCGTGTCGAATTTTGGAAACATATCAAGTATTTATAGCCATTGAAGTACTGAATCTGAATGTTTGCAACCATTCAGATCAGTCACTACTGATTCTGAATGATTGCAACCATTCAGATCAGTCACCAGGTTGAGGTACTGATTCTGAATGTTTGCAACCATTCAGATCAGTCACCACGTTTTGGAGGGAAATTTGAAAAAATTCGGGAAGAGAAAATGGACCGGGTCGCGGGTCAGGGTCGATCCGCGTTAAATATATTCTTAATTATTAAATAATTAGTTAATTAATTAATTAATTAATTAATTAATTAAGGAAAATTTTGTCCAAAAAGATAATCAATCAATCGATCTTTTCCAAATCCGAAGCCGAAGCCGAAGCCGAGCCGAGCGAGCGACGACGACGACGACGACGGCGCGAGGGGTCCTTGCCTCTTCAACCCTTTTAGCAACTAGAGAAGGTGTAATGTAATATATACACCTCTATTTTTCTTTCTTTTTCCAATGTGGGACAAACGCTTTAATCAAAGCAAAAAGGGACCTTTTACATTCCCTTCACTTTTTATCCCGTCATTTCCCATTCATCTTTATTGATACCCAACAATCCCCCACATGAATGGGGAATGGCCATAATATAAAAAAAAATGTACGGACGAGTGTGATATACAAGCGAAGATTGACTACATCTGGATAAGTAGGTTTCCCTTTGAACTTTCCGTAGTGAACTTATATCGGATATACTTGATCAATCGGTAGAATTGATATCTTTGAACCGTCGAACTTTGTTGTATACTTAGACAATATAAGTCACACAATCAACCCTCAACCGTTTATGGTTCTCACGGTTGTGTTCGTTTTAGCCATGAACACCGCCTGGTTTCATGAGTGCATAGAGAATGGGCCTTCACTTGTCATTCTCCTTTAAAGCGGCTTACACTTAACACTCACATAGGTGATTTCTAAATATGTGGAGCAATAGCCACATTATCTGGTCATATACTGCCAGATCTAGATAATCATTAAAAAACCTTAATGCTTTATTAACTCATTAACAAGCCATAAAGTTTTATCCTTATTTCTGAACATTGTCTTCATCCGAGAAGGGGTTGAGTTACTTGACAATGTTGAACCGTCATTCATAACTTTGTTTGATCTCTTTGAACCTAGCTCTTGGGATCTCCAGTCTGCTAGGTAGAGTTACCGTCATGATGACTTGTCCTTGGCCTTAACCCCATTCCCATTGATGACCTACTAACTCCCTCTCTAGATAAGCCTTTTGTAAGCGGATCCGCTACGTTATCTTTTGACTTTACATAGTCAATTGTGATAACGCCACTAGAGAGGAGTTGTCTAACAGTATTGTGTCTCCGTCGTATGTGACGAGATTTTCCGTTATACATTACGCTCCCTGCCCTACCTATTGCTGCTTGACTGTCACAATGTATACATATAGGAGCCAAAGGTTTGGGCCAGAATGGAATATCTTCTAGGAAATTCCGGAGCCATTCAGCTTCTTCACCGGCCTTGTCTAAAGCTATGAATTCGGATTCCATAGTGGAACGGGCGATGCAAGTCTGTTTGGATGATTTCCAAGACACTGCTCCACTCCCAATTGTGAAAACATATCCACTCGTGGATTTAACTTCAGACGATCCAGTGATCCAATTTGCATCACTATATCCTTCAATCACTTCAGGATATTTATTATAGTGCAAAGCATAGTCTTGAGTATGTTTCAGATAACCCAAAACTCGTTTCATTGCCATCCAATAAGTGTGATTGGGATTACTTGT